>JAHQIW010007484.1:0-140613 GCA_019055375.1 Parelaphostrongylus tenuis
ACCTACGTTTTCTATACCATACCAAAGTTTTATATTATTAACTTGCCGAGATTTCACGAAAGTCGATCTGTCGAATCATTGTCATTATGATCATCATTAATGCTAGTTGATATTAATTATTTCCGTCAATAAAAGCTCAGAGGTGAAATAGGCTTCGCACTAATACTGAAAACTTTGAATTACGAATTCGTTGGTGTAGATTAATCTCGATCTTTGTCACGTTGCTGTATACTCAGATCACAAAATTTTATTTACGATTTCAAAAGGTCTGCTGCAGTCAGGAAGATGGACTCAACTAACATCCAGTTTCATCTGCAGAAAAAATTGCTCTAGATACCTTGAACGAGACAAACCGATGATGATGGAGCATCAGTAGAATTTTGGTCAGCAGTCGACTGCGGACTAATTACTTCGATAGAGTCTTTCCCATTGTTCTGACTCCTGCAAGAAGTCGTAAATTCGCTTTCTATACGTTTGAAATGCGCAGCTGGAATGAGTACTCTTCCGAAGTTTTCATATCAAGACAGTCTAAGTAAACTAGAGTCTCTCATTCTTATTTTCATTTTATTCCGCTCACTGCTGAAATTCTCTAACGTGTCTTACAAAATGTCATGAAGTTATATTGGTACGATCAGCTTATTTTTGACACGTTTTCCATACAAGATGGAAAAAAGAAAAGTCTGCAATCTTATTGAATGATGTGGCAATAACTGGCGAGCATTTCGGCTCCTATTTATGGCACATCAAAACTTGGTGATTTACAGCTGAATTGAACTTAGTCGTCGCCTACGTCGCAGCACAATCGAATTTTCCTTTAGTGTCTTTTCCTAATTAAGGAACCCTGTTGGCATGACCTTCAGATGACGTACGCTCAGTGCATACAAACATATGACAAACGGCAGTCCTGAGGTATGAAAAGACAAAAAAGGCAAAGCTCTGGGCGCTGACCAGTTTTGAGGGAGGAGGAGTGCATCTGTCTTCAGCGAGCATCGTTGGAGTTTACTGACTGCATATCTGGCTTCTATGAAAGACTAACGGTGACCGAGTGATTAAGCAACTCAGTGCCATTGTCGTCTAACATAATTAACAGCACAGAGATGAAAGAATCAGTGAGCTTTGCTTTCGGTGTCGGGCCATCGACCACGCGTGTGTCTGGGCACCTCTAACCATTGCGCCACATGCTCCTTGTTAATTGTATAATATACGAATAACAAGTGCTATGAACGATTATCCTGCTGATTCGTCAGCGAATATTACTTGATTCTTGATGATATCTATGCTTTCAGTGTTAAATCTTCACAAGACTAGTCTACACTCAAATGCACGATCATTGGAAAACCTTGTTCTGTTCGAATACCTCCGTCGATCAGCGACAACGCACCGACAGCTTCACCGTCGTTGCGAAAAGTGTTCTCTAGCTCAGTCATAACTTGAATTTTCGTTTTGATATGACAGTGACCTTCCAAGGAATAGATTTGCAGTGAAATTGTTCAAAAAAAGTATTTGGAAGACTGGTTAGCACTGTCCTTTATTACATGAAAAGAAAATGGACCTAAACAGTTTACGCAAGTGCATCGAAGCTTCCGCCGAGTTTTTCTTCTGTAAAATTCTATGATGACCATATGCTTATTTCTTCACTAGTAGATTGAGAGAGGAAGTTCCTTAACACTCTCAAAAATTCAGATTTCATGCTTGTTCCACATAGTATCTGTAACTGTAAATTAATGGGAATATCTCGAAAATGCTTTTGTAAGAAACTCTCGCAGCAACGCTAATTATATTACATCAGATTTTCATTCGTCGAAACCCGCGCTGTTTTGGCAAGACAGTGCCAAACCTCACACCGCAAAGAACATCGAGGAAAAATTTGGTAAAATAGAGGGAGTCGAGATCTTGTCGCATCGAGCCGACAGTCCAAATGCTACAAAGTCGGATCACGGGTCTTTTACGCTCGATGGAACATTTCCGCGTGGACGGCGATTCGAGCATTCGGTCAAGTTGAAGAGGCATATCGAAAGTGATTTTGTTTTGATGCCCAAGAGTGTGGCTGCATTTGAGCAAATCCGGAAGCTTGCAGATCGTTGACAAAAAATCATGGACAGTGATGGTCTTTAATTTGGAGAATAGTTTTGGTTATTAGCAATCAAATCCAAATATAAATTTTGATTTTTCAGCGGGTGTTTAGGAACTATTTCCTCGACCTAATAAAATATTCCATTGATACCTTGAAGTTCCAAGGTTCAGAGCAAATTCTCGTAGTAGGAATGTCTTGAACTATATGAACTCTCGTAACCGTTTCCCAATGCTCATGCTTGCTCAGAATTTCCACCGATTTCACTTATTACAAGCACGATGTCAGGCATATGGCAGATGTAGTATAGAGTGGATACACTGCTACTGCTGAGGAATTCACAAGGTATGGCATACTGAGAACTCCTCAGCATCGTAAGAATTGAACAAAGAGACGTATACTTGGGCTAGATGTTTCGAGGACGCGTGGGGCAGTGGTGGAATGTGTCTTGTGACACGCACGTGACTGATGATTTGATCCTTTGTTCAAAGCTCAGCAACTCTTCGATCGCTGTGGAGTCGGCTAGTTTCTGTTAGACTTGTCTATTAGGATAGCAGCACTAATTTGACACTTGGTAGGTCGCCGCGAGTCATTATGAAGACTAAATACGCATTGTAACAATGCTTTATGAAATTTATGGCGTATTTATTGTGCGAGAATCAATCAAATGGAACCTGCCAATCTTTCCTTTATTCAAACGAATCTGAGCGTATATTTTGCTCCAATGACAAAAGCAGGATATGTGAAGACCATAATATATATAAGACTTATTTTGTTCCTTAGTGGTTGAGTTCAATTAGTTTTGTAAATGTGATGTGTTAGCGATGAATGAACCGCATTATTGCATGGAATGTTATTACAGTGCGAAAGAAGTTGCGGTTTTGGGCAGGTTTTCAACAAGTCATAGATCGCAATTTATCTTGCATCACGCTAACATAAGGTATTGCATTCAAAAGGCCACTTCCGAAACCTAAGATCATGTCTTTTTTGACATCTGCAACACTGAAGCTGAGACTGATGTGATCCTCATGATAATGAACATGCTATATACGAAATTTGCTATCATGCTCTAGAAAAAATGGAGCAATTTCCAAATAATTCACTTTTGAATTCAGCTTTCGAACTGAGAGTTAAAGCATGCCAAAGTACTTCTTTGTTAATCCGAAAACATCTTATTTGTACAGAACTGTTAGGCTTCAAATGCTCATACAAGCAGCATTTGGTGATATTAACTTAAAATTGATAGTATTTATAATGCATTTCGCACTGTTATGATGTTTTCTATATTCCTAAGAGAACTGAGTGGCGAACAAAAACATGACCTTAGACGGGAATCTGGAAATTGCTCCATTATTTACAACTACACGTCGCTGATTTTTTGAAACATCCTTTTATAACGTTGTGGCACCCAGAAAAAAGTTCGCTTCTCACTGTCATTTTGCCTTCTCTTTTACTAAGAGAATAAACTGCTAGAAGCACTTAACGCATCCAGCGTGTACAGAATTTTCCTTTCTATCAGAATCATGGGTTTTTATCCACATTTGCGCCGATGTGATGAGAAAATCTTCAATAAGACAGTAGTAGTTGCCGCCGTTTTAAAGCATAATGCGGTGGATTACTGTCGAGTTACGCGGTAGATCAGACAGTTACCTAACTATCAAGTCTTTACCGTAGCTTGCGATCACATTTTACGCAGCTATGAAGCTTATCGCGACTTTGCTTATCTGCCAATTTACGAAGCGGGAGGACGGGGCGGTACGAAATGACCGATCGCGTCTAAATTTCTTATTCTGTTATGGATTTTTCCACTACATCAACAAAAACTTCAGATTTAAACGTGGATTCTGATGATATGGAAAATTTTCTACACGCTGACATGCCTGTTATGTTTCAGCGATTTAGATGCCTGGTAAAAATAAAAGCGACAGGCGAGTGAGTAACATAAATTCATTGTGGATGCTAGAGCGTTATGAACGAGTGTTTCAAAAAATCAGTGATTTGCATAGTGAAGAAGGTCCTGGAATTATTGCAAACACTGCTATGAAAAGTTTCTGTCCAAGGAATAAGAACGACTCAAATATTCGTCGCCGTCTAACATGTAAGTACCGAAAGTTTGACATCACCTTTACAGCATAATGTAAAAACCATTTAAAAAATAAAACACGTCCTTTAGATTCTCAGTATTTAAGCTTGTGAATAATTACTAATACCCCGAAAAGCTATGAAAAATACCTTTTTTCAAATATGGCTTCGGATAGTGGAAAGTACCGAGATAATTTTTTCTGGAGACATATTTCTGACCAACAGATTGCATAATAGAGATGTTCTAGGCCTTTTATTATTCGAACACGCTTGCCCCTTGCTCCTCAGAAATATTCCACTATTCATAAATACTCAACTTTTTCTTGCGCACCTCAACTTTGAATAGTTGGTCTTAAACGAATATTTGATATAAGAATAGTTATAGTGAGAGTTTGCGATGAACACGCATCGAATACAATACGCACAATAAATTTTGATAAATTACAAGTTATTCTCCAATTTTCATTTACTGTAACTCTTGGGTCTTGTATAAAACTAGGGAAACAACAAAACTAAAGATTTTCCTTGTGATCCCCTTTGTACAATGCAATACAATCGATTGAATGCCCAATTCATTACGACTGTGTAGTAAACGAGAGTTTTTCTCTACAGAAGACGCGTATAACTCAGCTAAAAGCATACATGCGACTAGACAAAATCTTGCTCTTCAAAGCAGTGCAGAATTTCTGAAAGTCTCTGCCACATGAAGAGAAAAGCTCTAGTCAAACAACGAATTCCGCGCATTAGCCCTGGGCTCATCGATTTCTATAGCCGTCCCGTTGGGGATTAATCATCGTCAAAGTTGACTGAATGCATATCTAAAGTTTTATAGTGCCTCGTAGTGGTTAACAGATATTCACATCAGCGCGACTGCCCTGCTAGGCAAGACCTATTCTATTTACTCAAACTCGGATGAATGAGAGACTTCGTGAGCTTGTTATATGTGTCCGAAATAAAAATTAATATGTCTATTGTTGGTCATCTCTAACCGCCTCGTTACAAGTAGCAACAGTCAGCCGGTGAAGTAAGATAGGGTCTCAAATTGCATAAGACGAGATTGGAACTGGATGAAAACAAGTCTACCACATGCCATGGAGACTACTTTTCTTCTGCACTTATGTCACCGGAGCAATTTTTCCTGCCGTTCCCACCCTTTTGGTACTCCTCTCGCAGCAGCAAAATAAGTTTCACAGAATCCTCCTGAAAACACATCTGCGCCATGAAGACGACGCATATTACATAAAAGAGGAGGTATCTATTTGCAGCGAAAAGAAAATTATTTTGTGAAATATATTTCTTGCTAACTCACTGCTTTTCTGTAACCTCAGCCGCTCATTGCCTGGCTCCAATCTACGTGTAGAAAACATTAAGATGACTTACCATTAGAGGAATGGTGTTAGTCGCCCTCGCGTTGCCTCATACGAGACTTCTGATAGCTTGAATCATAACTGAGAATTTGATTGATTGTATTTGGATCTTGCACAGATAGATATTTAAGCAATAAGCAGATTGGCAGCGTATAGAGATCACTGAATAAGGGGTAAGAACACCCGTTGTTTGAATAAAATAGATTATTTATACAAGGATGTTGATTAATAAATAAGACTTAGAGCTTCAGGCGGGAGGTGAATCCAAGCTTAACCTTTACTAAGGGCACGTGCCTCAATTACATCACCGAAGACCCTGCGCTGCTGCCACTCTATCCTGCCAATAACGAAACATAGTCGATAGATCAGTGGTTGACAGGATGATGCTGAGGGTTCAACAAAAGTATGGAATAAAGAATGCTAACCAACAATATGAAAAACAATAAATGGACTGGGAGCGAAAACGTTTTTCTGGGATTTCTGTTACCAACATCATTTTTCCATGATGACCCTTCTCAGAACGAAAGAGATCTTTGGCTGGCCATACAAGTGCAATATGTTGCGTTTTATTTTAGTATTTGAAAGAGCTGAGCGTACGGCGCTGTTTCGTCATTAACTTCTGTTATGAATCATGTTGATGCATAGCAATGATGCATCCTGGTAGACACATAAAGGAGCATTTAAGATATACAAAATACGATAAAGGGATATCATTAATAAAGAGCACAGAATGCTCTAGCATTAGTAAAATCTCTGGATATTTTGCTAACGTGAAAAATCGTATCAACGAGTATTTCTTGCCTTGAAATTTACGACTCCTTTGTTGTATATTCCATATGTGTGGGTACTAGACTTCAAAAGTAATACAATTCGATTTCACAGCAAAAGGAATCATACTAGGTAGAACACTAACTGAATTTTAGGCAATCTCATCTTCCTCAGCCTTGCGTTATAGGACAAATGTGGCAAACTTTTTCCAACAGGCAGATGCTTACACAGCACTGAAACATTTCTCAGAGCTTATCAGAATCAATGGAAATAACCATTTAGATAATTCACAAAAGAAAACTATTGATTCAAAACAACACGAAAAATCTTATAATCTAATCGTAAGTCTACACACAAGTGTGAGGTGCACTATTTAGATAGGCACGTAAGGAGAAACAAAGTTCTGCATCAAAAAATATGGAGAGTGGCCTAAACAGTTCACTGTTTATTTTCTTCCTTTCTCCATTTTCTTCTTCTCCTTTTCTTCCTCTTCTACTTCCTCTTTTGCATGGCCTTTATTTCTGTAAAAGTTTTTTAATTTCAAAAGTGAGATTGAACGTTTAGATATATCAAAATGGCATGGTAGCATTTCACGTACATCCCCGCACTTTTGACTATTTCCAACATTGAAGCACGTGTCCGACAACGATTTTCACTTGTTGATACTTTGCCGCAAGCTCTTTACATGCCAAAATTCTTCTCCGTCTTGTGTTAATCAATATATTTGCCGTTAACTGAAAGGCTATTGATGTATTGTCATGAAAAAACAAATTGACAAAAGAGCTTGCTCACTAAGAAACTCGTTCGTGAAATCAAAAGTCTGAGCGATTCTCACTATATTATTCAGGTTATGATGCAGCACTGCACCAGATCTGCCAAGTCAGTGTAGGATGATGGCATCGTAGTGTCTTGCAAATTCTGAAAATATGTTAGAATCTGTTCTATCTATGTCTAACAATCACGAAGAAGTTCAGTTTTTGGAAGTTCAATTTTTTTACGAGTGGACGAGCTTGAAGGGTCGCACGACTTCGACTTGATAGTCCTTAACTCAGTTATCAAATACCTCGATCATATATTCTTCGCTTATTAGAGCAATATCTTGAATTAAGTAAAAGTGTATTAATTCGGCAAACGTTCTGACTTTTTTTTCAAACTCGATATTTCAAGTAGATTATCCACTGTAGTTCGCCCTCGTTGTAGTCTTCGTCTTCGTTCTCGTTTAAATGCAACCTTTTTCTTTTTGAGAAGGAGCATCTCGAATCATACTCTTACTCTCACTCTATTCATATTCTAAAAGTGACCCTATTAGTCGAATTGCATTTTCTGAAGCATTCGACATCACAGATCTCGCAGAAATCATATATGCTCAAAATCATATTGTACACAAATGCACGAATCTCAGATGAGTTATCGAAAGTATGGATTGTGAACAGTGAGCAAGAAAAAATTTATGGGATAGAAAAACTAAGCCGACCAAATGACTGCCTAAGAATAAGTCGATGTAATGATGAGTTTATTTCAAAACTAATAATGCCCGAGACTGTCAGTTGATATGTGCACTTAGCATTCTCGCTCCCATCATTGATATTCGTTGCAACTGAACACTTGGCTGCAGGTGTGGAAGGTTCTGATCTCTTCTTTACAGTCTCAACACCAAATCAATTGAAACTACATTCTCTGGAAGATTGAATGCCTAGATACAAGTTCTCCATGCCATATCACAAATCACGCAGAGATTATAGACACATAATTGCAATTCGTACGCACAAATACACACACACAACTCTACAGTTGACATGGTCTGAGATGAGATATCAACTGAATGGACTATGAACAGCGAGCAAAAAAGTCACGATAATTTGAAAAATATTGAGTAAATAAAAATTTAGGACTGAGATGTAGTTGAAGGATTAATTTATCATATTATTGAGTTATCGAATATAGTACACATATATCTGAATCATGAAACGGTGATCCACCAGTTGTCGTTTTGACAACGACAATATGGGCTGCACACAATGACCGACTTGATTCTTGTAATACAGTTCTTCTGCATCTTTACGTCTACAAAGACCTTAGAAGGAGATATTTTAGTGTACTCCATTCAAAACAAGCAAGTTCTCGAACCTTTTGCGATGCTTCGTTTTCAAACTCGCTAATTAATGGGCTTGTTTTCTGTATACGCCACAGCGCACTTTTCGCTATAGTTCTTCAATGCAAGAAATCTCTACATTTGAAAAAAAAACAAATCTGGTTGGTATACGCTGTCAGCCTGCTTCATAACGGCTATCACCTTGAAAATGGCGGTTTCGAGGTATGTTGAAAGAGGACATTACTGTGCGCTAGATAGCCGTAAATCACCGCCCAAAATGCAATGTATTTGTTTCGTGTCGAGCAGTTGTATCGAAAAATCACCCTCTGGTGATGCGACGGCCCGCCAATTTTCGGAGTGAGTTGAAAGACTTCATAAAGCGCAAAAAAGTTTTCCAAGTCAAGCCTTGGAATCTTGCACATTCAACTAATTTGCTAACTATGTCTGGTGATTTGCAATTAGTGACATGTTGATGTTGGATGACAAGACCGATTCTGACATCATGGTCACGTAGATCAGGTTCCATAGGTGTTGAGTGACCGTTAGTATAGCAAACCTCCTTAGGGACTTTTGCTCTTTTTAGAATTTACATGATAATTTAGACAACTCAGACGGTCCATGACTTCAGAGAGCAAGTGGTATCGCAGAGGTTCGAGGATCTTAGATAGAAAATAGTCCAAGTGGCGAGGGTGGCACCCAGCTGCCACTAACCTCAACAGTCAGTTCGATCGCGGGGAATCATGCGAACGATCGTTTGACCTCATCCAGACAACCACACCTCAAATCGTAATTGATCCATTATTGTTCTCTCCACACAATCTCGCTGTCGTGTACCTAATTACTATCATAAGGTTGTGCTCATATAATTCTCAAATAAACTCAATAGAACTGTGAGCGGAACATATCACTTACGTGGCGAAACGAACTCACTTAGGCTATGCTTGGCCCACCACCGTGGTTAAGGGATTCTGCCCATATATAATAGTAATATCCGCGCTGCTAATACACTGTGTATTCACCCACTAGATATCACCGTTGGCTTGTTATTCCGAGGAGAGCATAACAACCCAAACGGGCTCCGCCGCCTAGTCATGCTCCACCAGTAACAATAACATCGTCACTTACAATAACATCGACACTTACAATAACACCACTTACCATAACACTGTCGTGTACGATAACATTCGTAGGATCGTCAGATGACGATACGTCTCATTAATACATCACTTATATTGCTTAGACATATGTTAGCATAACGGTCTTGGTAGTCATGTACATATTATTATTGTACTCTTATTAAAGTGATACATGTATATTATAGGTTGTTTGGTTCTACCACATTGTTTGGTTCCATCCTATTGTTTGGTATAATCCATATAAAAAATTTGAATTTGGTGCTCTTGTCCGTTGCGAGACACGAGTTGGCAACGGATCAAAACAACAAGACCACTGAACCTTCACCACAATTAGTGCATTGGCTGACTTAATCGAACTCGGATCTGTCACTTACCGTACACTTCATCACAATTAGTGTGTAATCTCGACCGCGCGGGACAATGTGTCCTGAGCTTACTTATTTCAGTGCAGAACTAGTGAAATGCAGCCGTGACGCATTTCTCATGTACTCGCAAATAAAAGTCGATCATTTACATATCGCTGATCTTTATGAAGATATCCTGTACAGTTTGACCCTCCATGCATTCGATTCATGCACTCAGCGGATGGCTGCGCTTTGTTAAATGTTAGATACCAATGGGCTTGAGGGAAATGTTTGATTCTGTTTATGATATCTGGTTTATTGCTGCGTCGCTTATGGTAATCGCGTCATGTCTTTGCCAACTTGTTATCATGGAATCCTGTCTCAATTTTGAAAATTTAAAACATATCTAAATTACTCTTTTAAGTCGCAAAGCTTAAAAATCTCACTAATCAATATACTGTTTTCGTCCGGGCATTCTTCAAGACATTTCGGGTTTCAAAAGACCAGAATCATACAAAAGAATCAACCACTCATGTTAGACGGAAGTTATATGGTCAGTCTCGACGAAATAATGGACACTCATTAGTGTGTCTCTCATGTTTCCTCCTATCAAAGTTAGGCAAGGACAACAAAGTCGGCAAATATTTGTGGATTCAAACCAAACGATTTTTAGCAGGTGCTACAAAACTACGGGAAATTGCTTATTGATTTGTCAGACTGTTTTCTATTTCTTATATAAATTAATCCTATTTTAAATGAGCTGATGAGCTACTGCCACCACTGTGATGTATATTATGAATCGTCATCAGTTGTGTTTTTTACGGTAAATCATCTTACAGAAAAAATTTCAGTGGATTTGTTCGACGGTGCTCTTTCAGATTTGCCACCGACCTCCGCGAAGTAGGAATGAATTGAATGGATTAGCAGATTGGAACTTATAACTCTGTCAGCGATGCACAACATGATCAAAAAAAAAAATAAAGTGATAGTAAAGGTCCAGAGATTTTATTGGTTTCATCTCAAGCACCAAATTCACTAAGAGTTGACGAATGCCAACCTAATGTTGAAAGCTACTATTATACCACCATGTGCATTGAAACCGATGTCTTAAGTTGAGACGGAGCAGTCAAAATATATCAGCAATTAGATAGTGACATATCCTAGCTCGAAAAGTTTTTAGTAGCTATACATAGTGATTCGAGCTTAAAAAGAGGTGCAACATACGACTGAAAAAGGTCATTCACAACAATCCACTCTAGGCTGGTCTTTCCTTTTATGTGGGAGCAAATGAGTATTTCACCTTATTCACTGGAAGAGAGTTCTTCACAGGAGTGTTAGTAATCATTCACAGGCTTAAATCTCTCACTAGCGCAATAAATGGTCGTTTTTTCAAAATACGCTTTTCCAACGTAGCAAAATTCAATATACAATTATGTTTCACACGGAAGCTTTTTTTGTATCTTGTCTCGCTTATATTTCGCGGGAAAGAACTCCCTCTTTAGAATGTTAGCAAATTTTATATCATAAGTCTCTGAAAGCTCAGAAATTTGTTTGCGTTTTGGAAAGGCTTCTTTGATAGCGCTGCAGGAGAAGGTAAACACTTGTGTTTCCATCGTCTTCGGGCAAAGCTCTTCTTCAGGCAATTAGTAGTTATTTGATAACTCACGTTTCAGTGAATCTAAAGCCTAGCCTATCGCCTGGAATGACAGTTTCACTGCAGTGTAGCAGAGAAAATGAGAGGAGTTCCTCAAATTCGGCGGCTTGTTTACAGGCTAATCTAATCTACGGGTGGGTGAGGATGGTGAAGCGATCGATTGATGCTCTGACGCGATAGGCATGTGGGGTGCAACATGTTATTCAACTAGGTTTTTTTTTATCCTCTTTAGCAGAAACTACAGAATA
This sequence comes from Parelaphostrongylus tenuis, assembly GCA_019055375.1. NCBI lineage: Eukaryota > Metazoa > Nematoda > Chromadorea > Rhabditida > Metastrongylidae > Parelaphostrongylus > Parelaphostrongylus tenuis. The sequence continues at coordinate 11,763 of JAHQIW010007484.1, forward strand.
AACGTTTGGCTCAGGTACTACGAGATTTTTCCTACAAGTTCATATGCCTTCCTTGCTTACCGCGACTTATGCGCGTGATAGAAATGAAGGTGCGCGGAGGGTGTGGGACACAACTTTATTTTGCATGATGGTGTGTTGCAAAAGGGTCCCTTTGGAAAACAGCTACGTGCAGCCTTAGCCAAAGTTTAAGCTTTCGAATGATTACTAACACACCTGCGAGAAATTCTCGGCCTGCGAATGAAGTCGAGTATGCATTTGTCTCCGGATAACCAAAATGAACCCTACGTTTTCCCTATACCTTAATAATCTGATCATTAACACAAAAAATCATCTGAGTTTACAGACTATTAAATACTTCCATGCTTATTTTGCTTCCTGAATAAAGCCATGCATCTTCCAAAATTCTTATCCCTCTCTGTTTTCGGATTCCACTGCGCTGCAATTCATTGCGCTCGTCCAGATGTATGGTTGGGTATTCTTTTCAAGCGCTAACTACGAAAGTGCTGCAAATGAGCGAATAAAATTGTCAGTACATAATTCACTACGCCTTCTGTTCTACGCTGTGCTATAAAGCAAAATCACGAAAAAAGTTTAGTCACTCCAGTGGTATTAAGGATAGATTTATACTAGATAAATGCGGCTGATAAAATTCGTAGGTGTTGTGGACAGTAAGTGACCACAGTTGATGAAATCTACCAAATTTCGTTAATGAATCCGAGGATATCGGAGCACAGAACAAATGGGACTACAAAACATTATGGGTATAGTCAAAATACTTAGGTGAGAAACAGAAGAAATGGAAATGTTAGCGATTGAAATGACGATTCTAAATGTTGAAGTGCAATGTCCAGGCATTGACTGGTTGCAAAATTAGCATTTCAGGTTATGGCGTGGTGTATTAAGCTGCCCCATAATTTCTTTCGCACTTCGATACTTTTGTTAATCTGATTATGGTTTACTTCAAGAAATCAATTTGTTAACAATATAATCACTAACTAACATGATCAGTGATTGCAGTCATTTATTAGGCAGAGATTAAATACGATTGAGGAACCCGATGAGGTTACTTTCAGGCTAGTTGCAGTATAGAAATTTTCCCCTCACAGTCACTGATTCTGAGAGCGTAAGAGATGGTAGCCCGTTGGAGCAATATCAGAATTATTTGGTGGATGTGACACCGCGGCCCAGCCCAGTTTCTTCAACGCGTGGCAGGTCGACTATGCAACATAAGGTCCAGCGCAATGACGGGAAAGGTGCGACGCAAGGTCAGATTGGACGCATTTTTCACACCGCTGCAGCCAACTGCCCCTTTTTCCCTCGCAGAAGTCGGCATTGATTCTCTGCTTGTTATTGCGCAGTGTTTGAAACGGCATGCCTTGTCATTTCAAAAAATGCGAGAGCATATTCTCCCAAGCATGGAAATTAGGCTTCGCATGAGGTGTCAACGAGATCGAGATATCTGTTTGCGGTAGTCGATTATCATTTAGATGGCGAGTGAAAGTGTAACGGACGTTACGACCGCATTCAAGTGTCTGGTTGAAGCTACTAAAACATGGTATAATACACCTGAGCCTTTATCAATAGACGGATCTGGGGTACGAATAAGATGAATAAGATAATAGTCAAAAGGAATCACGAGACAAGGCAGAATTCCGAGGGAGAGCAGTGCAGTGGCAAGGTTTGAGAAGATGCATTCAGAATGTGGAAAACGCAGTTTTATTGATGCCGCTTATCACCAGTATGGTTCTGATTTGACACCGCTACAAACATAACAAGCCTCTCATCCCTCCGCACTCACTTCAACAGGATTCTCTGAGAACAGTCCACTACCTGAGATCAAGGTGAGAATACTGTCTCACACTGGTTAACAGCGCATGCTTAGAAGTAGTTACCAAGTGCAAAGAAAGATTCTGTTCGGTATGAGAGGACAAATGAAAAACCGATCTCATTCGCTCACCAAAAACTTCTCTTGGGACTGTTAGTATATATTTGAAAGCTGAAACTTCAGGGAACAGCCCCACGTCACCGGTTTTCGAAAAAGCTTTTTTTGACGCTGCTACAGGCGGAGATTTTTTTGCGTTGTATACGCACATATTTTCGCGGGACAGAGCTCTTTTTTGGACTATTAGTAATCATTAGACAGGGTAATCGTTTCTAATTCCTATTAGTACTTATTCAGCAGGATAATCGTTCCTGATTCTAGCATTGTGCCTATATCTTGAAGAAACCGTTTCCCTGCAATGCAGCGCGTAAAATAAGTTGAAGTCGCATGTGGGAGCAAGGTGGTCCTTGCCCAGTTCAGGTGCCGGTACTTAGGGTGACTACGTGAACTGCTGACACGACACTTGTCTGCGCGTTCATATGCCCGAAAAACCGATGACCATTGTGTCAGCAAAAGTGGCCGCCTCACGCGCCGGCAAGTGAATTGGCCAAAGACTTCGCTTTATCGAAATCAACTTATTTCACCTGCTTCGTTGCAGAGAGACGGTTTTTTAGCACACGTACAGAGTTGTCATTAGGAAGCGCTTCGCTATCTTATGATTACTGATAGTCCAAAAAAAAGAACTCTGTCCGGCGAGAAATATGGGCTAGTTTTGTGCGGACATCACAACGCAAGGAGAGCCTAATACTGCTCAGAAGGCAAGGTGAAGTCTGGACAGAGATTTTTATACAGTGCAGTAATAATTATTCAATCCTGGAGAGATGACAGACATGTTGAGTGATCGAGATCCGAATAATTCTGTGCTCGTCATAAACGACAGCATCACCCACTATCGCGCTACTCGTCACCAAATCCACTAGAGTATCTCTTCTTCAAATTGTACAGAACATCCAATGTCTGTTCGAAGCACCCAGCTTTCATGCTGATTATAAAGTATTGTGCTCACCTGTTGACTCAAGTTTGCAACATGATATGGCATGTAGATATTATCTTGAAGACATGGTGATAATGAACCGTATATAAGGTGCATTTGTCAGTTGTAAAGTCATTCAACTCGGCTCTCCGACCAAACCAGCTGTCCTCAACTTTGGTGAGCTCTATCGTCATTTTCACTTATCACTCTACTATTTCAACATACTGCAACAAATTTTCTTCTCACCAATCATCTCCATTACGATCTTCCTGTTCACATCATCTTTTCATACTGATGATCGCCACTGTTTATGCTGCTTTATGCGAAATCGCTTGATATAGATTTGCCACTGATTTTGATTACGTGATGTCACATAATGGTTATTTCCCTGTATCGAAATCTCATACATATGGCCAACTCAGTGAGCAGTTGGTTGATCAAAGCAACAATCCGCTATCTTCCGACTCAAAGTCCGTTTCACTTCATTAAACATTAGTTCATAGTGCTTTAATTTGCTTTCTGACTCCATATTATGCTATATATGCTAAATTATACCACGTGCAACTTTGAATCAACGTCACATCGTGAACCTCGCCCACCCTCTCTAATATCGGTGCAAATTATTTCCATTCCCTCAACCGTCGTTTGATCTTGCATCTTGGAAGATCCCACATGGACTCGCACTATTGTGACGTTACTGGAGAATGCGTCGAAGTTTCTCCAGTGGAACTCAAAATCAGCGACCTAGCAGGTAATATCTTATCTACGTTTTCTACTGACTGATGACAATCTGAGCTGTTCATCAAACGTTGGAAGTACCAAGGTCTACCTATAATAAGCTAAATCTACGCGGAATTTCTATAAATGGAAGTTTCTCCAGCTGCCGTGAGGCATTGAATCTTCGAGGAAGAAGCTTGAGCTTTGATTACAACTGAATTTCGATTTAACGTTTTTATGCCACGGTTCACTTAACGTTTATAAACTTGTGTTGTTTTCTGTATTCAAAGTTTGATAAGAAAATATCGGGATAAATAATATATTACTTCATTATTAGTCAAAAGTGATCGACTGCACAAAACTATCCGCTTGGTGATTTTCATCACTTGACGATTAGTATAAATATTACGTCTGCGTCTCCTCTAGGTAAGAGGGTTCTTCCCTAAGAGGGATTGACTCAGATGGAAGGTACTGTGCAGCTGACAAGGATTCAAGGTCAGATTACGTGTACTTCACTCTATAACTGCCCATAACAGACCGCATGCATTGTTCAAGAATAACTATCAATCAATCAAGATATGATATATACATATCGATGTATTTATTACATGTGGAGGGAGATAGCACACTAAATGATGCCATTAAGTGGGTATATTGTACAGATACATCTGCTCCTCTTCACCTACCTCTTTCTCTCTTTTCTCTTCCTCTCTCTCCCTATATATATTCCCCCTTCCCTCTCCTACGCGCTCTTTTGAAGGGAGTAGTCCCTCAAAGTTCCATAAATACGTTGTGTTTACTGTCTCGACCTGACGAAACGAAGAAAAAATGATTTCAGGTTTCCTCAATGATCTCGAAGCAGATCACGAGGTTTATCGTATTTTAAGGAACATTGCGGATGATGAATTTCCATTCGGTGAAAGTCGCTTCCCTGTCGAGCTTCCTCAGTATAGAATACCTCCATGTCATGTTAACTACGAAATTCTTTATTCCGTGCTCAGACAGATGAGAGTTCAAAATAATTATTCCCTTTCATCTACCGTTTTTCTCGGTTAAATATTGAGCTCACACAATTTCTTTCGCACAGTTGTTCCACTGATCATTTTTCTATTTATACTGCGGGAACCTGTGGTATGTTGATTAACGTTCGTCTTAGCCAAAGCTCAGACAAGGTCAACCAAAACTTGAAAAGGACGCCAGCGCACCAGCAAAGCTCATGTCCCATGCTCAAAAAATTAGGCACCCATTTTTTTGAAATTTGCAAGGCACGCTATTTTGAGAACTTAGTAGAAAGCAGACAATTAATTTCGACGTCTACTGGAAGCAACTTAGGAGTTGACCGCAGCACTGTGAGAGAAGCGCTTGAAACGACCGAGTGTCCCTCTTCTCCGGGACAACGCTTGACCTCGTATTGCAAAGTGACTCGTCATCTTTTGGAGAAACTGGGCTGCGCCATCATACCACATCCACCGTATAGCCCCTGAAAGGAGAAATTTAAAGATTAAAACCACTTCAGAAGTGATCTCACCGACTTCTTCAATCGCCGCATTCTTTTTGGGAGGAGGGCATCCAGTCTTTTTTTAGAAAATGGTTGCATATCATTGGTCATGGTGCTAGCTATATTGTTAATTACTTGGTTTTTTTGAATGAAGAGCAGTGAAACTCACAAAATTTTGAAATGCGGAAGAATTTATGAAAAATTCAATATCTTCGTTCTATTTGTTACAAGGCCACGTAATGTGCTCCTAGCTAGAGAGTGAAGGTTCAAACGCATTAAAGATAGACCCTGTGCTTTCTTATATGAAAGTAGATCTAGGAAATGAATTCCATGTTTTTGCTGCGCCTGTTCGGCACAAATGTTCTGCGTTACGTGTATGTGATCATGCATATGTCCGTGAGTGTGCTCTCGATTGTGCATTTCTTATTCTAGTTGTCCAATCCTCCTCCAAGGTTTCACCAAGTCACTCATCCTTCCGAGATCGAGATTTGGTGCCAAACTTGTCTATCGTAATATACACGTCGGAAATTCTATCGTTACTCAAGAAGAAAGAGGATTACCCAACGTTATCGACGTGCGGAGTAAAGGACAAACTTGGAAGTATTTGCAGTGCCAAGTATGTAAAAGAGGATACTCCTGGTTCCAATTTGCGTGAAAGATAGAATAAACTCCGTTGCACAAACCGAAATGCTCTATATAAAATCGAATGGATACAATGCGCTTCTTTTCTAATGGACGGCTACAAATGAAAATGACATCCCATACTTCAAACTATAATTTTTCATAAAAGTGTTAGTGATCATTTGAAAGATCAAGCCTCTGCCTAGAGACATACATAGGTTGCTTTTCAAAACGCCCTGTTTTCACGCTGTGAAATCCGGAATAAAATTAAGTTTAACACCCGCCGCGCCTTTATTTTTCTCACGGCTATAATTCGCTTCAAATACGAGAAGCATATGAACGTGTAGGGAGAACTTCGTAGTGTCTAAGTCAATCGTTTTGTCTCATGTTTCTCCCAAAGCGGAGAAGAAATTCCCAGTTGAATAATATGTTATATCTCACATTTGCGACACTTCAAGCCATCGATCGATCGCCTCCTCAACTCGTAGCTTAAGTGAGAAATACGCTCAGCATTGGAACCATTGAAGCTTACGCTATCGAGTGATTACTAGTAGTCAAAAAAGAGCTCTGTCGGCGAGGTTGAAAGCACAAATCTTTTCTCTTCCTATAGCGATACCAAAGGAGGTTCTGCTAGAAGCAAACACATTTCTGAGTTTTTCGAGATATGTGCTGTCGAGGGAGTACTAGCAAATTGCGGGAGGAGTTTTGCCCAGCGATGTATAAAAGAGATAATAAAGAAAATGCGTGGTTGTGTGAAACACGATTTTCTTTTGGGTTTTGCAGTGTGATAAAACGATGTTTAAAAACCGCCCACGTACGACTTCAGCCAACTGTTCAAGCCTTCGAATGATTTCTTGCACTTCTATGAAAAATTCTTGTCTAGCAATTTAGGTTGAGTATTCATTTGTAGCTGTCTAACAGAAAAGACCCATAATGCTTTTGATCGACAACCGATAGAAAAGTGTTGTTTATGGCTGGACTTCACAAGGTGTCAAACGAACAACAAATGGATCGCCTATACAGTGGCCAAATTTTAAAGAATGCGGGAGAACAACTGGTCTGAATTGCCGACGAATATACCTAAATCTCATATCACTTCATTAATTTTCGATTGATCAGAGCGATCACGAGGTTACCATTTGTCTCTAAGGCGCACATAGATGAGCAGTGACTGTCATCTTTCAACGCACTCAAGAACGCAATGGTATCTTAGTATTTTTAAATCTTTTGAAAAATTACAAATGCTTAGCTGCTAGTGTGTTTTTGTGTACGTGACAGTATGTGCAACAAAGGCTTCTGTTCAGCAATTTTCCCCAGGGCCCATCATTTGTCATGGCTATGTTATTTTCCACATCTTAGCGCGTTCACTGCAGATTCTTGCCTCTGATAATTGACTTATACCAAATCTCGGACCACACCATGAGCTTGTTTCCCTCCTCCTCACATCTGCCGTTTGAATCTCAGCACTTGCACTCATTTCGTCCTTTCACATCCATCATCCACAAGAATCTCCGAACGTTTTGCATATGGCTTAGTTGCTGCTGGGAAATTTTCGCCTTCGTTATGATTTTTGATAAATGGTGACGGAGGACATTCTTTTTGAAGGTCTGAGGTTTTGTGTTTGAACGTAACACGTGGAGAGTTAGCTCAGTATACTCAGCTACAGCACTAATTTCATCACCGCAAAAGATCGAAGGCGATCAGCTCGAGTTGGTATGGTGTGACACCATGTTCATGATGAAAAGCACGCGCTTCTAAGGCATGCATTAGGGTAGGAAAGACCCAAGAGTAGAAAGTAGTATTTTCAGAGTTGGGTGTTTCTAGGTCCGTCTACTAGAACTCAATTCTTGATGATCTTGTGTATCAATCAGGTCGCTGACTAAAACCTCATTTTAGACATTCACCCTAATAATATCCCATTGTGCTTTCCTAATAACAATGTAAAGTTTTTACTGTATTGTATTAACAGGATTCACTTTTTCTTTTCCATTTCCTAAGTTATAGACGATTTCTTCGTGTAATGGCAGAGTTCTCGCTGTGAAGTTGTCATACCTCTTCAAAGTGATAAATTTTGGTAACAACCTCATATCACTCTGAGGTTAAATGCAGCACATTGACTAAGGTTTATTCAGAGTGAAGGTTTAAGTGATATCAGTATGGCAAAATCTATAAACTCCACCATTCACTGTTATGGCTTAACAACGATGCACTTCATTGCAGTATTTTCAACACCAAGGCAAATACATTATGGAAATTTAAATCGTTTTGGGAATCAAAAAGTTGAGGACACGAATTCATGGAAATTGCTTTCATCTTATTAGCTTTGGATTTTTCCAGAACATAGAGCAACGTCACTCTTCTATTGATATGATTTCATCAGTTCATAAAAATTTCGAAGAGGTAATGTTTATTATATTTTTTGCCTCACATGCTTATTCTGTAAGTTTTTTCTTGTAAATTTCTACGATGATGGGTGTTGTAGACGGAATGTCATGATGTCATCGAAATACCACGCGGCTACTATACTGCCAGTGTAACTGCAGATGAAATGAGTAATACTGCCCGGCCCTCATGTACTGCTGAGGAATTATGTGTTTTTACAATATATGTATATATATGCATATATTTATATATGTACATATATATTATATGCTTATGGGAACATCTGTTCATATCGAAGAGAAAGATGTCTCATATCAACTCGACTTGCGTATGATTAAGCGACAACATATTATTTCTTTCTGTAATAAGCAATTTTTTTCAGAGACTCGTTGTAATGATTTCAAATATTTCGCCTTCCAAGGAACAACGCGTGGAAGAGTGTGAAAAGGCCATACGATTGCTTTTGAACTTTGGAACGCAATCCTTAAGGACACGTAGTCTTACTCCAGTAAGGTTTGACACCGATACACCAAAAAGTTAGTTTTTTTTTCGCTTCATTGCTCAGACTCATTATATCTTTCCTTCGAGTGCATTATTGAAGCTACGCTCAAATTTCAATAAATCCTTTCATTATTATTTGAGCCAGCATGTCATGTGGTCTGGTAAGGGCTCTTGCACAGCCCGATACACGTGTTTCGTCTTTACAGACTCTTCATTCTGGCAGAACCCGTCTTCTTTCGATATTTTTGAAGTCAGTTCTCTCGGGAGCTCTGCTTCCTTACATAGAGTTATCGAAGACGTACGTTTTACACTCTATGTCAAGCGAAATTTTCACCTAACACAGAGTGTTTTCGCACTCGATTGCTAGGTGGCTGGTATTTTTATCACATTATACCTTTCCTTCGAGTGCTTTATTAAGACCACGCTCAAATTTCAATAAATCCTTTCATTATTATTTGAGCCAACATGTCATGTGGTCGGTGACTTCTAAAACATCGAAAGACGACGGGTTCTGCCCGACTGACGAGTCTGTAAAGACCAAACACGTGTATCGGGCTGTACAAGAGCCCTTACCAGACTACATGACATGCTTAGACTCATTTCAAACGGGTGATTTGTTTTTTTGCAGATACCCAAATGGAACTGGCAATCTCCGCATATTTGAAGGTTAACATTCGTCCGAAATATATGGTGGTAGAGACACGTAACATGGCCAAAGACGATATCGTTTTCTTGATAAAGTTACCGTCTTCAATACTATTTCACTCGGATTATTTTTGTTATGAAACTATACAGATAAGATGATGTGTTCGAAGCACGACGAGTACACTACGGTTTTTAGTCGACTTTTATACTGCTCACATTTCTTGATACATATGGTTCTAGAAGGCATTTGAGCCAATGGACAACATTTCTCTGCGTAGGATTTTGTTTGACTTAAAGTGCACAAATGCTGTTCGGAGTCTCTTTTCATTATCAAGGTAATTTATCTTCTATACTTCTATTTCGCGATTAAATCTCATTTATATTAAGAGCTTTTTCGACTCTACAAGATGTTATACCAGGTCTTCGCATTACAGTGTCTCCCATCATGGGAGAAGACAAGTACAAAAGATCTGATACGGTATAAAGTCAATCGTTTTCTCGTTATACAGATTAGGTAGTAATTCTTTTCGAAAGCTGCTTCAGCCCACAAGAATGAAGACTTTACCTCTGGATCGTTTTCACAAGGTCGGAAAGTATGAAAAAGAGCTGGGAATTCGCTATCAGACTTCATTCTCCTGCTGCTCTCTAATGGATCGCCGACCTACACTAGGTATATTCTACTATGACGAACCGAGACAGAGCGGAGAGCGTGTAACGGTAAGTTTTGATAATAGCTCGTTAATTGTATTGCTCATCTATTATTTTGTTAAGCTATTACTTTTTCACGTATTGTTGCAATATAATCATATTGGGGTTCACCTTCACCTTTCCTTAGAATCCTGTACTAAAGTGGCGCCACGACACTCAATTTGTTTGGCTTATGGTACGTGCACTGTTTGGTATTTTCTACCTTTTAGCATCGCTCAATTCCCACTGTTAAATTGAGCGACCACGCCAAATTTTCGTCACCATCAGCTTATTTTTCATAACTAAATTGGATGAGGAATTGGGACTTTGACACTCCTATAGCACATAATCAAATGTATGGCTCATGAAGAGCATACAATTCTCCTAAAATGCTCAACACTAAGTTGGTCTCGATTATCAAGGAATTCTCTTTTCTGAACAATTTTTGACGGTGAGTAGTGGCCAGTAAGCTTTGCTGATAAGCTCAAAACATCGACTTGTCCTACAGGGAGAAATTCCGCTTGTACAGTTGCTGTGGTGTGGGAAATACGAGTCTTGACAAACAGAAGATGAATCTGTTAAATAAGAAAACATTATGGTTATAAATTCACGAGATCTGCACTTTTATTTTAGTTTATAAATCTTATTATAAGCTGACTTATGCTTTGCCTGGATTGAAATACGCAGTTGTTTTTGATATTGGTTAACGGATTCTAAAATGTGGTGAGATCTCATTTACATCATGTACGAGTGCAAATACACTTCAATAACCAATATATACGAAGAAAATCATGGTATCATCTAACGGTGCCATACTCTTCAAATCTTGGCCCTTGCTCGTACTAAGCAGTGTTCCATAACAAAATTAGACCAAGAATTGCTGTTAATCAGCGTCACATTCACCAGCAGTCATAAACCAGACGAACACATCGGCAACAACTGATTTCTCTCACAGCACTTTCTTCTTGTGCTGTATTGCTACGAAGAAGTACACCTCAGAAAATCTAGGCCAAAATGGAATGTACTTTCATAGGCAGGAATGCGATTGAGTTGAGCGAGATATTAGTTAAATTCTTAACTTTTCAAGAATGATTAGCTGTCATTTGCGGTGAACAATTGTCAAGAATTTTTACACGATTGCGCTTGCGCAAAGATCGTAATGATTTCTTTCTCGAAACAACGTTTTTACATCTTCCACTACATGGAAGAAACTAATTCGAGTCCACTCACAGTTGTTCGTATTCGTCTTTTAAGTCATCACTATCAAAATCTTGTCTCACACCTAAAACACTTTTTATGTAAATTACATTTTTATGGTGTTATGCTGCTTAGGCGATCTAACCTGCCATATTGATATCGTAGTCAGCTGGGAGAAAGCGCAATGATATTTCGAAAACCGACTTTCCTTATCGCGTAACCCATCAAAAATAGTTGTTATATAATTTTGCATATGCCACTAAGTCTGGTTGCGCTTTATATTTGCTAATATGATGCCAATTACTGCAGGAAGGACTGTCCGAGAAAAAAAATATCGGAGAATCAGTGCCAACACCAGCCATATTGTACACAAGGTTCCCATCAGGTGAGGTTCTCCACTTTAACGGTGCAACACCTAAAATTAGGCCATGAGACAACAAAGGACTTATCTCATCGGCTTTGAAGGAGACGAAAACGTCAAATGTGAGCCAAATAATGGCTTCAGCACGAGTTTTATGCAAGTTTGATCACATCGAAACCTATTGCTTTTTCTCAAAGAGATCCATTAAAAGTGGGCTTGTCAGCCAATCGTCCGTCTATCTCGCCGAAATAAATAGTAACAGATGGTTAATTTCTTTGATGTTACGCAGAAATCCTGGTATAATGTCGCCTCAGGGCAATATTCGTGCTGCAAAATATCTTCTGAAACATGCATATTCAACAGAAAGTCTTTGATATGGCCTTTGTTGTTCTCCATTTTCATGCGGCCCCTCGATAATTTTCCAAAATTCCATTCTTTTCTCAGTACTGCTTTTACCTGAAATCCCTTCAACATGGAGCATAATGTGCTACAGTTTGTACGCTTACCATTCTACTCTACATACGTAATTATCCTGCATATATCACATTTCACATAGTCCATTTTTGAAATCACCTAACCTCCAACGTCACCTCTGCTGCGCTCTTGACATTTTTATGGCTTCGTCTCTTCTTCTAAGATCACCTTATTACGACAGAGACACCTTTCTCTACCGATCAACAGAGAACGAAGTATGAAATGGAAAAAGCACTAATATCAACTTTTTACTACAGCAGAGTCGCTTTCGATTAATGTCGCCTTCTTCCCATCGTGGAAGAAGTTCTAGACGCTTGAGTGCAATGTTTAGCAGGCTTTTATTCCGCTAAGACTCGGGCAGTTAAAATAAATTATGGCAAATTTACGATCAATATCTACCACGATTAATTTTTCTTCCAGAGCGACAGCCAAGAAGCATTTCTTAACCATGCGGAACGGCATCTAACCGCCATAACGGATGCGAGTGAAGTGAGCAGCCATTTTTCATCGAATCAATCGCGTCATTTTATCGGTCCTACAATGAGACAATTAAGGTTCGCTAAACCCTTTCAAACTTCATAAAAGAAGTTCATGATCAGCAGCATCAGAAGAAGATGTTGGAAAGTGAACGAAACAGTCTGAAAGAGCAATTAGCAGAATTTGAACCTGAGAGATTCTGTGCAGGAGAATATGCATCTAATAATGTTGAGAGCGAGGTAGGATTTCGAAGATTACATGCATCCATGAACTGGTGTGTAAGTTTATTTGCAAGTTGATTTTTTGACTTCCATGCGAACCCACTGAATGCTAGAGTAGTTAAATCTCTCAGTAATCTCGGATCTGGCGCTTTATTGTTTTCGAAATGCGACCTTTATGCATGCGCTGGCCGTCAGTGCGATGGAATAAGCACCAGACATTTTTGGTATAATTCTACCTACACGGAAAGCTTAAGCAAGGGAAACGATGGGCCGACTTGTACTACATAACACACCCAACTATTAGGTTGAGGAAAAAGGTCCTTAAGACCCTCCAAAAATTCAAAATTTGTAAATAAATTCAATTGAAGACTGCAATAATTATCCTTAAAAATAAAGACTATCAGAATCCACGGCGATATTCTGTCAACGATTTGCAGCTTCCGGATCTGCTCGAAATACTTTTCCATTTTACGCTTGCTTAGGTTTTGAATCAAAAAACTCCACAAATGAAACTTTAACTTGACAAATGTCTTGAATCGCCGTCCACGTAAAAAATGTTCCATTATGGAGGAAATCGGGTCATTAACGGACGGCGTGGCATCTGGACTGTAATCTGGGTGAGGCAAGACCTCGACTCACTTTGATTAATCAAAGTTTTCCTTGGTCTTCTCTTCAGTGTGAGGTTTAGCCTTGTCTTGCTGGGAACAGCGCGTATATTCATTGTAGAGGCTGGCCGGAACAAAAGAGGTCTTCTAGAATGAGATCACCCTCCTCAAATCGTTTGTACTACTTTGCAATGGCTACATGGCTCACAGTTTCTTCACCTTCGGTACGACAGATCTCCTTTGCAGCATCTGTTATTGAAGGTTCTCGCTTACAGCAATAGCGTATCAAAATTCGATTTGTCCATCATCATCATTTGATATCTGAGGTGTAAATCAAAAGTTCATACACTATAACTAGCGTTGTCGTGTAAATTTCTTATTGAAGTACTTCCTAGATATTTCCATATATTTGCATTAACCGATACTGTGTAAAACAAACATGGAATTTTATTTTTTTTTGCGGGTGTTGAACATCTTTTTCCTCAATCTGGTATTTCACATCCCACATCCAAATGATGTCTAAACAGGGAATATTCTAAGTAATCCAAACGACAAGAAAATCTAATTGACTATAGTATTGGTAAATGTGATAAAATGTCCGAGAAGTAAGACGCTGCAATAAGATAGCATATGCAATGTTGCCACAATGCCGCAAAAACTGCCGCACCTCTAGTTCTTCTCTTAAGATCATATGTTTGGTGATGTTAAAAGGATATTAAGAAAATATGTTATCGCCTGACTTGTCATTGAAGGTTGCATCGTTATTGAGCAAAATATGTCATGTACTGGAATGTCGAAGTCCAGTGTTTGCATATAAAACGAGCATTACTATACACGCTCATAGCCTAAGATGAAATATAGCGTCACGAGTGAGTGCAAGCGCTGGTTGAACAAAAAGTGGCCAAATGGCCTTGTCCAGAGGATATCTAATATTTTATGAGAAGTACTAGCCAGACTAGATGAATTAGAGAAGGCTGTTCGTAAACAACTCTGATACCAGACCCCGGAGTGGCTGGTTGGCTCAATAAGTACGGAGATGTTCTTGGACTGTTACAACACTCTTATGAGTCCATCTTGAAAAGCGGTTACAATTTTGAAGTTGATGAGACCTGCTGCTGAATGATTGCTGAGTTTCTAGCAAAAAAGCTTTGTTCAACGAAAAATGCCTTTGAGGAAGGTACTTTTATTTCTACTGCTAGTGCGCAATAAAGATATTATTTTCGTAACAAAGTATACTTCAAGAATTAGCGAGCTTTTGAATACCGAATCATTACCAAAAAATTGGAGAAAATTAGAAAAGGCGTATCTCTGAAGAGGTTAAAAAGAGGATGCGAACACCAGAAATGATCCAAATTTGCGAAACACAATTTTTCTCTTGATTGTTACAGCGTTCTGAAGAGTCCTCTGCAAAAATTAAGTACACCGCTGATTTTCATAAGATTCGCCCTATTCAATGATTATCGACTTCCTATAAAAAAATTTGGTAGTTATTTGTTAGACGAAGACAAATGAATATTCGATTTCATTCCCTTATTAAGATAATATAATAATAATGTCGACCGCTAATGACAAACAATTGTAGAGAAATAACATTTCGCGATAATCGTTAATGCAACTGCTTTGTCTCAATCCATTTTCCAACTTTTTGGGGGCAAGACCTTTCTCGTTTTTTTTCTTCTCAGACTTTAATAATCGTTCGATAACTCAGCTCTTGGCTATTACAAAAATAGGTATGTTATTTCAAAAGGTATTTTTGTTGTAGTGTGGCAGCGAATGTACGATCACGTTTCACTTTCAATGCATATTATCGCGGGTCTCCAGAATCGCGTTGTGCCCTCGGAGCAGACATATTCGCGATTTTTTTTTTAATGTCCAAATTCTTTCTCCGTTTCGTAGAGATTTTCAGGTTTTTCATACTAGAATTGTAGAAGAAACTGTTTTCTGTCGTTCTGTAGGCTCGCGATCTTATTTTATTTCAGTACGTCTTTTCATAAGTTCTGGTGCTAGAGCAACATACGCTATGTTGATTAAGCAAAAGTAATCAAAATTTGTTAACACCTCTACTCAACTCTGTTTCCGTCATTCTCAGTAAATTTCCGCCATCTCTCAGGCTACAAGTCAATATCGCACTCATAGAACTCGTCATTATTGGACCACAGAAAGCTGTCAATTCCCGACGCAGATGATTAATGTCTTGGTACTTCTAATTCAGGAAACGCTCAATCGACCGGAAGGGGTGGCAGTCAGGCGTCGATAAGTCAAGGCTATACGGTGGATGATCCAGCAGCTCCCAGCCCAGTTTGGTCATCTTCCTCTTTGTCAGTTCTTGATTAACATCAAGTGGACGTCCGGAGCGCAGCTGGTCCTCGAAGTTGGTGTTGTCTGCCTGCCAAATCTCAACAAAGACACGAAGCACTGTTTGCCTGGGCACATCCTTGAACCTCTGCTCGGTTGATGTCTTCGAAAGTTATCTGTGCATCGCATCCCATTCGTACTCGTAAAGCAGCAAATTGTGGCAAAAGTTTTGCTGAGCGGCCATGACGCGACAATTACGGACAAATTGGTTGTCAAAAGATTGCTCAGAAAATTCTGCACAAAGCGCTATGATTTGTTGCCTGAAAGATGGTAGAAATGTGTTCAGACTGATGGCACATACAATTATAGTGATGCTGAACAATTCTAATTACTTGTGGTTAATATAATTGATGTTTATTGCTTTAGCACCAAAACTTATGAGAAGACCTATAGGAATGAAAATAAAATTAGCAGCACTTACCCAGTTCATCGACTGGTCATCACAAGTCATTGTAAAGGCCAGGTATCCATTCAATCACCTCAGAAGGAACTAACAACTCAACACGAATGCATCGCACAACCGTCAGGGAATGGTCAACGCCTAGAGCTCCATCTTTTTATTCTAACACTCCTTTTTCGTGTACGTAAAATTCGTTGAGTTTACGATAAAGCTAAAGTATAGAGCTCATGACGTCGATCAGTCTCTGAGGTGTGCTATATAATGAAATGACCGCAAGAAGCCGCTCTAAACGGTAGTAGAATTAGGAACTCAGTTGCATAAGAATAGTCAACAAAAATGGAAATGTCCGGAAAATTTCTTGCTATAATACCACGATTCGTTCATTTAAACCATTTTCAGCACTCTGAGGACAAGCCTTTCACAATTTCTTGTCAGACTTTTAATGATTATTTGATTTCTTAAACGTCGGCAATTACAGTACTGTGCTTATGTCCAGAAAACGCCCTTTTACTGCGCTGTAGCTGCGAAAATAAACTTGGAACCCGCATTGGAAGCCCATTGATGGGGGTGTTTCCGCTATTTATTTGGATTATATCTCTATTTCGCAAAAAATTTTGCGCTCTTTGGATTAGAGTTGTAGAAGAGACTTTGTTTTATCAATCTATGATCTTAGGCTTCATTTTCTTTTTATATCGTCAAATAAGTCCGCCAAGTATAAGCTCAAGCAGCCTAAGCTATGATATGCGTCACGTAATCTTCTCTTCGCTCTTCCAACACTCTATCAAGACTTTTCCAAAAGCAGCACTTAACATCAGAATTGTCAAAAACTTTGCTAGGTCTGTTAAATGATAGTCCACAAACCCTAATCACCTCGACGTCGTGTGTGGCGAATGTTGCGAAATTCATCACGCACCCCAAGTGAGCAGAAACTGTTCACGAAGTGTTGAGGTCGATTTCAATTTGCTGCCATAGTGCACTAGGAAGGCTTTTTAGGAAATAAACGCAAAACCTTCCTTCTTTCTTTAGTGTTGACTCAACAGATTTTCATTGATCACCAATGACTGCTTCGTGTTACACGACGATTACTTGCTACTAACGATTATGATTGGTGTGCTAAAAAGGTAAGTACTGCGTATACTCTCATTTTACTTGTTTTCCTTATCGATTGAATCGATTCTATATCAATAACTCTATTCAATCGCTTCTTCAGCGCCAAATCAAATCATGAACGATCTACCTATGCAGGAATGGTGCAGCATTTATTCATTTTTTGTTGTATTTTATTTGGGATTCCTAGTTTGACCTCGTAGCCACTGTCGCTCGACGCAAAGTGGTCTTCTCATCTCCTTGACTTCCCGGTAATTAACGAGTGCCCAGAAGACATCATATCTTGGCTATGCTTGTGACTGCAAGGCGATCTACTCGACGAGTACTCTACAACGTTCATGAAAAAGCCAAAGTTCTTAGACAAACGACAGATCAGAGGAGAAAAATCGAATGTTACAAGTATTGGGTCTGCATGGTGCGCAGTTGTTAGAGGTACCTTGCGAGAGAAACGTAGGCAATCACTCGATGATATGTGGTTCAGTTTCGCGCTCAAGGCCAAAAACTTTCCGTCTCTCGTGGAGCGGTGAATTGGTACCAGACTTGCCTGGGAGGACAGCAGTACGGACTTGGTAGATCCGTGGCCGCCTCGAGTCATCCTAAGCGTGAACGATGCTAGAAAAAGACAAATGCATGACGCATCCGCCAATTATTGATTAACACAGGAAGCATCATCTTTTTGATCGTTTTATGCTAAAGTTATAATTGAATATGCATAACACTGGAGAGTACCATTCCCCGATTCCACCTACTCTTCAAGGCAAAAAACGTCAAGGGGCGTCCATTAGTGGGCGTGCTTCCGTTATTTATTTGGAGTATCTCTCTAATTCGCAGGAATTTCTTCACTCTTTGGAATGGAGTTGTAGAAGAGACTTTGTTTCATCGTTCTATGGACATAGGCTTCATTTTCTTTATATATTGTCAAAAAAGTCCGCCAAGTATAAGCTCAAGCAGCCTAAGCTATGATATGCGTCACGTAATCTTCTTTTCGCTACAAAAACAGCACTTAACATTAGAATTATTATTATAATTGCTGTTATTAATCCAATAGCATCAGAATCAACATTGGAATTATTTGAGAATAATCAGAATTAACAAAATTATAAATGCAAAACTCTTCCTTCTTTCTCTAATGTCGGCTCAACGATTCTAATTTCAGATTGTCAGTGGTCGCCAACGACTGTTCCGTGTTACACGGCGATTACTCGCTGGTAACGTTTATGATTGGTGTGCTCAAAAGGTCAGTAGTGCGTATCCTCTTATTTTCCTTGTTTTTCTTATCGATTAAATCGATTCTGTATCAATAACTCTATTCGATCGCTTCTTCAGAGCCAAAACAAGTTGTCAAAGACCTAGATATGCGAGAAAGGTGAAGCATTCATTCACTTTTGTTGTATTTCATTTAGGTTTCCTTGTGTGGCCTCGTGGCCAATGTTGTTCGACGCAAAGTTGCTTTCTCACCTCCTTGAATTCCTGGTAATCAATGAATGCCCTAGAGAACATCCTACTATCCCGGGTATCCTCGAGACTGCAAAGAGATCTGTTCGACGAATACTCTACAACGTTAATTAAAAAGCCCAAATTCTTGGACAAACGACAGATCAGAGTAGAAAAATCGAATGTTAGAAGTATTGGAGTCCGCATGGTGCGCAGTTCTTAGAGGTGCTCTGCGAAAGAAACCTAGGCAATCACTCGATGATCTGTGCTTCAGTTCCGCGCTTAAGGCTTACCAAGCTTGCCGTCCCTCGTGGATCGGTGAATTGGTACCAGATTTGCCTGGGAGGACAGCAGTACGGACTTGATAGATCCGTGGACCGCCTCGAGTCATTCTAAGGGTAACGATGCTAGAAAAGACGAATGCATGGCGCATTCGTCAATGATTGGTCAACACCGTGAGCATTGTCTTTTTTTATCATTTGATGCTGAAGTTATAGCGAGATTTAGCATATCACTGAAGAGTACCATTCCCTGATTCCACCTACTCTTTAACGCAAAAAACGCGAACACATTTGCTTTGTGTTTTGCACTTCATTGACGACCTACGGGGGCTTTGTGTCGTTTCACAACAATAAGCCCTTACGGAACCATGGACCCAGCCATCTACGTCTAACAATGGCTGGTAGCCCCAGCGTGCCATTAGACGTAACAGGAGGTGACTTAGGCGCCACTGTTATACGAAACACGCTGAAAGTTAGTGACGCAGGGGTTGGGTCCATGGCCACGTATGTTTTAACCAACTGTCGTGATTTTTATCGGAACCTCCCCATTCTTCGTCGTTTCATGTGTTTCAGGTGATTGAAATGATGCAATCAAAAGACGGACGTTTATTTTCAGAAGCAATTTTCTCAACTGCAGGTCCGCTGAGTGGGTTTTCGGGTAGTTCTTTTTGCGTGATGATATTGCAGTGCTCAAGCCACCGATATTCTGATAAACTGAGTAGATTGTGTAAGATGAGGAGACTGTGAACATTCTGTAGCTCTGTGTGGATATTCGTAATCTGTTGATAATGTTCAATAAGTGATTGCTCAATATTTTGAATAGACCGTGGCTCATCGATACCTTTGATGAATTTGAATTCTCTTTGGAATCGGAGTCATATAATTGTGCAGCAATATGTGTGGTTAACAGTGGTGCAGACCTTGGTCTTGATGTTATTCTATTCGCCAGAGGCTTACTGAGGCGTGGTTCTTAGGTGGGTTTATCAACGATATTCACTCACGAGCGTGTGTGTTGCGCAGTGGTACCAGAAGTGCTTTGCGACACACTCGTGTTGAATCAATCGATGGACGATGGTTCGACCACGTGCTAAGGCTAATCAAGCCTTCCAACTCCCGAAGTCGGTGAATTGGTACCAGACTTGTCTGGCAGGATAGGAGCAGTGGCTTGATACATTGATAGGTCACCGGGAGTTATTGTACTAGGCATTCACTCATCTCAGGACGATGCTAGTAATTAAAGACGAATATTTGGCAAGTCCTACAGGGATTGATCAACGCTGAGAGCGTTATCTTTCTGCTTTCTGTTCACTCACATTTTTCCTGTCGGTAAAGTCTTCAGGTCATACTGATATCAAACCTATCGCCTGCTCTCACTGGTTTGACATACTGGAAGTTGATAGGATTGGTATTTCTGTGAGAGGCGAATAAGTGTCCTGCCAGTGCTGTCGACAATAAGAGGCTCACTTTTGTCATTACGGGCAAGGTTCTCCTTGTCACCATTTGCGGTTTGTTCTGAGATTGTCTTGCAGATTTTATCTTATCTCTAATAATGTATCGTATAGGAAAGTCTACGCTGGCTGAGTTGTCGAGTTATTGACGAACAAGTGAATCCGGTTGTGATCGAAGGAATGGAACGTGCATTGCACACGAATCTTCACACACACTACTTATGTGAATCCTCAAAAATTGGTGGTTTTTTAGTTCTATTTCTGAATAGTTTTACGCGGCGCTCTATCACAGTTTACTGTGCTGATCCATCTCAGTACTTTTTACATTTGATTCCTATGCTCGCATTCATCCTCCACAACTGTGTTCGAACATTCCACGTATTGCTTCGACTGCTACAGGAGAATTTCGCCATCTCCACAAATGCCATAGAATGCTGTTTGAGAAGTCCTAGAGGCAGCTGAGCTAAGACGTACCCTGGGTGCTCAAGGTGGTTCCGTATTTAGCAATAACAGAGTCCTGGGATGAGTATTGCACCAGTGTGTTGGCTTATCACGTTGCTTATTGATGCAACGCATCACTAGTCACTGCACCATCGTAGTTTTTCATTAGTAATACTCATTCTCACGTTGTTTCCTTGTCATCTTGTACAGAAAATTCCTTTCTTTTCTTTGACCGTCTTTGGAAACCTCCTTTTTTAGAGCCTCGAAATAGTGAGAAAGGCTGATTTAAGCGTTTTTGCAGTTTTGTTACGTCGGTGGCAAACGTACGTCTCGGTGATCTCCCTCACCTGGTCAGTGCTACAAACGCCGCTGGCCACTCTACATTGGTGGAATAGGGAGGCGCACTAAATTGAGATCTGAGGACATGAAAAATTGTCACGACCTTTTTTGATTCGAAGGCCCATGGTTGTCATTTATCAATTAGACACTGTTCTCTATTCGTCTGTTAGAAAACCTCGTTTTTCCAGGACTTCGGTATACTAGAAAGACTGATTTAGTTGTTTTCAAGGTTTTGTTACGCAACAATATACTATCTACTATTAAAGGACCCCGACAACATTTCACGTCGTCAAGTCTCAATATACTGCATCTCCCCTCTTCCACGATATAGGGTGGCTAGGGGAGAGTGAGGCACTGACGGCGTGATTGAAATCACCAAGACGTAGGTATGCCACTGGCGCAACAAAACCGCGAAAACGACTAAATCAGCTTTTCTAAATATTGCTCTTGTTTTACCTTACATCTTTCTAGTCATTCCTTTATCTGGCGCACCAAGAATTCCATACAAGTTTTCTAGAAACATCAAAAGCGCGTGTGGCGCAGTCATCAGAGGTACCCTGCGACACACATGTGGTCGATCACTAGATGATGGATGGTTCGATTCCACGCTCGAAACTCATAAAATTTTCCACCTCTCCGGGATTTGTGAGTCGGTACCAAACATGGCTGGGAGGTTAGCGGCACCGACGTAATTCATCGGCAGGCCATCGAGCGTCATTGCAGAGGCCAGACATGCATTGAATTAACTCAAAAGCTACTAGGTGTAGCAATGACTTGTAGCAGATGCACTATATTATGTGTGGAGGCACAATGGTTTTGTGCAGGTTTACTAGCTTTATTGTATGATTCTTGGACTGTCTCGGGCACTGATCGGATCAATGTCTGAATGTACTTGGACTGTCCTTAGCGGCGCAGTGACCTTTGAGCTGTCGCGCGTTCGACTTTCGGACTGCGGCGGTTTTTCCTTTGAAGTTACGCATTGCACTTCCGGGTTGCGTGGACTGAACTTCAGACGGTGTGATCGGTTGATCTGCTGCCACCTTGTGCCTTGTGACGGGCAAAAGCACAAAGTTCAAATCCCTCACATGGGTTATATTAAACAATGACCTTGTGCCAAACAATGGCGCAGTACCAAACAACCTATAATATGCACACATCACTATAATAACATAGTGATATTACGTACGTGACTGCGACATATCTTGATGTAGAAGTGTGAATGATTGAGATTTATCGTCGTCTGACGATACTATGAATGTTGTAAGTGACAGAGCTTGATTAGGCGGCGAATCCCGATTATGTTGCCATGTTCTCCCCACAATGTAAGCAGCGGCGGTGAGATCTAGTTGGTGACTATATTGCATGGTGACCGTGGGGTCACTACTGATTATATATGAGTTGAATTCCTTAACTGCGGCGGTAGGCGGAGCATAGCCTATGGGAGTCCGCTCTGCCACGAAAGTGACATGTTCCGCACACAATTCCGTTGAGTTCATTTGACAGTTATGTGTATGCAATCTTATAATACCGTTTGGATACACGATAACGAGTTTGTGTGAAGAGAGCAATAATGACTCGATAACGAACTGAGGTGAAGTGGTTCGGGTGAGGTCAAACGACGTCCTCAGACCATGTCCTGCTATTGAAGTGACTGTTGGGATTGGGTGCAGCTGGGTGCGTTTTAACCGTTTTGCTGTAACGAAAGGTTACCGCTGGATCACCTTCTGTCTGAGTTTCTTGACCATTGCGTTGCCATTTGCTTTCTAAGATCATGGACCATCTGCGTTGTCTAAATCGTCATATATTCCCAAAAAAGATAGTTAAGCTCCCTTGGGAGGTTTGCTACACAAGGTGAAGACGAATGTATAGCGCTTCGCTCAGGATTCGTTTCACGCCAAGAGCTTTATTCTTTCTCAAAAAAAAATTTCGGTATTTTTCATTTGGGTCGACTGTAAGAAAAAGATTAGTTTTGGGACATTTCACGTGATTGATTGGCAAAGACATATATAATGGGAAATAAAATAACTTGCTGATTTTGTGCTAAGTTGAAGACTACATTTAGTTCAAATGCCTACAAATTTCTTTTTACGCTCAGATGTTGGAAGACATCAATATTTTTTTTTACTCCTAGGTTCTTTGAAAATCGAAGTTCCACTTCCACTCACATTCTCAGCTTTCATATGTCGGCTGAAGGTAAACTTTATCAACCAGTCAAACTAGAAGTCACGGGAATCTACTCATTTTTGTTAATGAGAAGCGCAATTACAATAACTGATCAAAATCTTCTTGCCTAAGAGGGCGATAAAGTCGTTGGAGCCAGTTTCGACATCGACTCGGTTTTTGGAGTACTTCTTGCAGAAGGAGCTGTCCGGGGTACCTGAACAAGTCGTTTTCTCTAGGTGAGAGGTTTGATGAGTATAGCGGATGGAGTAGAGTCTCGTCGCACATCTGGTTTAGTCTTTACGGAGTACGCTGTACGATGCACATCGAACATCGAATGCATTAATTCGTGCAGTCTCCACTTGTCAAGTTTCCTTGATAGTACAATTTTTTTACTGAATGAATGTTTCTGGCTGGTGTATTCCTGCCACGATCACAATGAAATTTGCTTTGTAGCAGCGTGTAGGAGCTCACGAGCAGCAAATATTTGACCTTTGAAGTTACTAGTTGATGCCGCTCTTCGAAAACTACTCCATAGTGTTTATAAGGGCGCAAACGCAGACTGTTCGCTTCGTCTAATTTCCCAAGGTGTGCTTCATCCATCAATCCCGCGATGCGTCGTTAGTCTGCCATGAGTTGTCGTAGAGGCCACTTAAGCTTCTGATCATTCTTAGTGCTGATTGGTCATGGAAGATATATGCATGGATTTATCACTTTGTGATCGTACGACAAATGGTGCTGGGGTGTTTACAAACGGTTCTATCTTCATTGAAAAGATAGAGTTTCTCCCATGCAAGCCTAGCATGAATTCCATGGCTGTGGTTGACCCTTGACAGGATTAAACCGCCGACAGGGCGTATATTCCACCATAGGGCCATTATACTTCATGCTCCCATTTCATAGTGGGTCATCATTTTTAAAATCTAATCACTTCTTTCTCAAAAAAACGCAAGCCGATCATATAATGCTCTGTGAAGATCTTGGGTTCACCATTTTTGAGGTGGTATCTTGATAGAGTTTCTATGCGAATACTGCAAAATTGTTTCGATTGTAATTGCTCTGTTCTTATTGTTGATTTTTGCTCAAAATCGGATGATTTCCGATATAAATGTGTTACACTGATTCCCTAACCTAAAACATTTTTTAATATAGAACGACGTTATACAACTCTACATCTCCGTTTCTACATCAGTATCATACAGCAGGATCGTGTAATAAACTTGAGAAAGCATGAAAATCGCTGTCATGAACTTTGTAGTAGTTCTTGAAAATTCGCAGCATTGGACCGCTTTTTTCCGACGATTATTGTAGTCCTTTTCAAATTAGGGATTTTCAGGCAGCTGTCATCAAAACACAATGGTTGACAGATCGTATGGGCGGCAAAATTTTTTCTGCAGTTTTCAATTTCGAACGTGCTTGAAAAAAAAGTAGCCTACTAGTGAAAGTGGTGAATCATTCAAGGATGTGAATATGACCTCTTTATGTCGTTAGGCTTCCGTTTTTCCTTGTCATCACGGCTTGATTAAGAATTTTGAGTATTTGCCTTCAGAAAATTGTGTGATACAAGTGAACTGTGTTCAAAAGTCTAGTCGATGTTGTTTTTTAGTCTTTGATGTGTGGCTTCAGTGAAACTCATATGCACATTTATTTCGGAAATTTACTTACTGTCCATTGGCTATGTGCATTATTTTACATGTGAAATGAGTAACTGTTATTTTATGTCCAGCGAGCATTCTGATTTTGATATCATATTAAAAAATGTGACTAGAATATTCTGATTTCAACACAAAGCTATATTGACTATTCACGAGCTGTCACTCAACCCATTTCTTTTGAACGTTGAGAGTTGGACACTACTGCTTAGCGACATGGATAAGTTGGATTGGATTAAAAATATGGCTTGCAAAGAATGTTTCGGATTTCTTCTGTTTTCCTATTACACACGAAGTCTTACATTCTTTCTTCCGCTTTGCGAAGTGCTCGTCATGCGTACACCTATGTACGTCTAATGGTTCAATTCATGTGCCAGGGTCCTCCATTTCACTTTCGCCGGCAAAGAGACTTTTTTCCGGAAGAGTTTGCCCATCCGATCTGAGTTTGTCAGCAGTTACCAACATGTGTGCCGAATCTGCGTCGAGATGTTCGAATGGCGAAATATGACGTCCTGATGAGGTGGGAGGTCTTCGAGTAAACTCAAAGATAAGTTTTAGTTCTAATGGTGAATATTTACTGTCACCAAATTTATTGAGCGCATGGAAGGAAGATGTTTTGAAAAAGCACACTCATCAATGCTTTCACTCAGCGAATCCTTATTATTACACATTTATAAAATTGATCTTCTCACAACCTCTCACTGATGTTGTAGACGTTGATATTATTACTTTATTGTTTTTTTTTTTACCACACGCATCTGCAGACTTTGCGATGTTAACTTTTACACGATATTTTTCTGCAACTGTGATTTTTGAAACCTTCACATTTTATGACTCACTATCAGATGCTACCATTAAAGTAATTTGAATGGGATTATTTGTTGCGTTTAAAAACTTAATATGGTCCGACAGCTTTTCAATTATAATTTTATGCTAAGATCAAAACCAGTGCGAACCTCTTGCTTGAACTGACCTGGTTCTGCAGTATCAGCTTGAAAGTGTTAATCCAAAATTTCTCTTTTGAGGGCCTAATTCCACATTAATTACATTCATTACAAAAGGACAAACAATAGGGCATTCGGTTGTGATCAATAGAGGGGATGAGCTATGCATCTGATGATATCAAGAATAGCACCGTTAGAAATGGTCGAACAAACATCTGCTCTGTACTCTATTTTTCGGTGACCTAACGCTGTATGAAGTCTATCCAGAGAAATTAGATAGTAGAAAGCCCACCCCGGGCGATGAAAAAGTTGTTTTGTCCGGAGTGTGAAATCAAACCAACGATCAAATGTGCATTTCACGGTGACTTTAATCACTATTTCATATGCACCCCGATAATTCTCATGTCAATGATAATAGCATTTCTCTATGACTGTTTCTCTTATTCAGCTTACGAAGGAGCAGCTCGCAGCTCAAAAAAGAAACGAGAGAAAAGAATGGCTTCGTTTCCCATTCGGGTATGGAGTTCCGTTATCGTTTCCAATGAAGAATGAGTAGATCACTTTGATTCAGCTGTGACATAAAATTGATGACGGAAATGTATTAAAACAACAAAATGCATTATGCAATCACAATATTAGATCGTAAACTCGCAGTTTAAGAAGAACCGACAGCTGTTCTGCCCTTTGAAATTCGAATTGCATAAAAAGGTAACACGAATTCGACACAGTAATATTTCTACGTAGTTAATCGACAAAGAAGCCATTAACTACTTACAATTTTCACTGTCCAATGTATCATGAACCAATTCATACGTTCATCAGATATGGAAGACAACATGAAGGAGAAATTGAATCAAGGAAAGGACGCAGTAAGAGAATAGATACTCGGAAAAATAATGCATAAGGATGAAGGAAAGAAGAAATATGTGGAATAGAGAGAAATCATCAGTAATTATGTAGAAACGAGAAGAATTGCGATTGTACTGGTACGGTCGTAGTACTGGACTCAGTGATTACAGTGCGCAAATCTGTGTTCAAATAGGAAAAGATGTGCGGAGAGTCTAATTGACAGCGAAAATTAAAATTAACACTATTTATGTCAAATAAGGAAGAATTATGGCTTTCGCCAATACTACAAGAAGCGAGACACATCAGTACTTTCCAATTCAAGGATCTCCTACTGGTCTTCAGTAATGAAACTTTATGATGAAAGTGTACTGTTATGGTTTTCACCCATCTTAGAGGAAACGAGACACACTAGTACATTCTAATTGAAAGATCTTCGACTAGTCTTGAGTAATGCAGATTAATGATGAAAGTGTACTGTTCAGTTGAATTAAACGAAGCTGAACATACTTTGAGTAGTGGTTCACACTTTCCTCAATTTTGCAACACTTTACTTCAAATTCAACATGCTTACGATAAAGGCAATAAGGCGCTTTCCTCTTAACCTGAGTGATTCTCGACATGACAAATGAGGACACAATTCACTCAGTGATGGCCAAGATATGTCACCACTTCTATCACTTGACTGATTGAATTTCTTTCACCGATTCAGCGACTAGCAACTGCTTCAATGACGATGGAGAGGTGGGATCAAATATTGCTTTCCTTCAGTCTATTTTAGCAGTACAGCTTATCCTTGTCCTTCATATATGTCATATGCAGGAGTAAAACCTAAAACTATGTAAGGAGTGCATTGCCTACAATGGATATTGTGAGTCTAAAGTCACCGTGCTAATGATGAAGCTGGAAAACCATAACGTGCGTTTAGTCCTGTATAAGTACACAAGACTTTATGAAAGGCTAAAAAAATGTTATCAGATTATATATTGTCTCAGACTTGATCACAAAAAACAGTCGAAAAAAAGGTGAAACTTGTTCGTTTTTCAAACACTCTTCACAACGGCGGTAAATTTTTAATTATGATGGGTTTATCAAATTTATATCGAAATTTGGCATCTGATTGCTAAAAAAATCCAGTTTTTGGTATCTAGAATGGTTCGAACTCTGCTCAAGAGGCGGTCACAAATACACATGTGTATACTATAGTACAGAGGTACCTAGATAGCCCGTCTACATTTGCACTGCCAAATCCGGTGCAGTTTTCGTAGGCTTTCCATTTGTGATTAAGTTCGGATTCTAATTCAAACTGAATGTTCGTCTTCCGCCCTTTCTGGTATGAAAAATTGCGATCGAAAGAAACTGGCAGCACAAAGTAACTGCACTGCGGTGTTCTCATGTCGCCGCCACAGACATTTGTCAGCTTTTACTGATGTAAGGAATAATAGTACATTTTCCCACGGATGAGTTCTTCCGGTACAGCGCTGACTGATATGGCGACGACCACACGTTGTTTGTCAGCTGACTGCTCAAGTGTTATAGCTTATTTGTTGAATCCTGATTGTGGCGTATGCCTGCACTTTCGTCAATGAAAATGTAGAAAATATGTTAGTAGCTGTTATCGACAGTACTCACGACTTCTTCGCATAGTGAATTTTCTTCTTGATAAGCAAAAAATTGTTTTCTCGTTGTTTTCTGTCGTTTTCTGGATAAATCTGCCACTCTTTTCCAGGGGGGAGGCAAACTTCCACGTTCTCCTGTCCCAAAGATCATACTTCACAAGTAATGGCAAAACAGGCGGCGCTAGTGCAGTTTGTCAAGCACGGGTCTTTGGAGGAGGTGAAATATGTGCTTGAGTCCCGCCTGACGTCAAAGTTCTGCACAACACTTGACATCATTGGGCATATTCAAAGCGTCATATCACCCACGTACATTGTGGTTTGTTAGATGTCTGTTCATGTATTATCTCTTGACGCGGTTAGATAAAAAGAATCCTGTTCAGTCATATATACTCAGTATTTGTTAGCAAAGTTTATTCATTGTCGATATCGACATTCAGGCCAAACAGTTGACGGTAGGCTGCTGACAGATTGATACACTGTAGCGTAGGAAGTGTGGATAAAATATATATATGTTGGTAGTGCAACTGGTTAAGCACGCTTCACCGGCAAAGGTGAAATGTGTGTTCACGTCCCACTTAACGTCGAGATTTTTCACATTATTTAACATCGTTGATATATCTATAGAACAGCTTACGATTGGTGCCGAAAGTGGGGTCTATGCAATAAATTGGCGTTTCTTGGCTCCTTCCGATACTACCTTTTTGAACACATTTGAGGCGACGCCTCCGACATAAATCTCTCAATAAAGCGACAATTTCCTGCCAAACGAACAAAATTGGCATAATTGTATATATAGATACGTATGCGTATAATTGTACATGTACATATATATATATATGTATATACATGCATCTATATACATGCATCTATATATATATATATATATATATATATAATATGTATATATATATATGTATATACATGCATCTATATATATATATATATACATATATCATATATATATATATATATATATATATATATACAAGGTGCATAATAAGTTCTGTCAGTTTTGCATTTCTTTTGATTAGTACAGATATCACACTTTAATTTTTTCTAATTCCAGGTCTGCCGAAGTTATGGGTTATAAAATTAATGTATCGCAGTAGTTAAGTTGCACAATATAGGAATGAAAATCGCCGACATGTATGTATTTATGGCGTTCATCCAAAATCCTTTCAAAATTACAGTTGCCGAGGAGGAAAAAAAGAAGGGAGAAGTAGAGAGGAAAAGGAAGAGGTGGCTTTCTGTGGAATAGGAGCGGTTTATTTTCCTAAAAACATATAGGTCTTGCCACATGGTATTTTCCGACTTGTTGATAAATTAATTTCGAAGGTTGGACACCGATTATTACACTTATATGTTGAACGACGACAAATTGAAGATCGATCTCATTTCCTGGATAGGCAATTTTCATTGGAAATTAGTAATGATTCGAAAGGACCACATGTTACTCTTTTTCACAAACACCCTTTATAACGCTGCAAAATCGAAAATAAAATTTCGTTTTAGACAACTACGCTGTTTTTTATTAATAGAACGCTACTACCCATTCGAGAGCACAGGTTTTAAAGCACTCCAGAACGTTTTTGCTTTTAGGAAAAGCTCTTTTGATAGCACTATAGGAGGACAAGAAATTTGTGCTCTGAACATAGCAGGACAGAGCTCTTTCTTTAAACTATTAGTAATCATTCGGTAGCTTTGATAGTTTAAGTTTGAATAATTCCAACACTGTGCTTAGTTCCTGGAAATGTCGTTAGCAAGGAGAGTAAGATTGAATTTTACATTTTCGGAGAGCTTGTTTATCGGCTAGGTCATGCGGTCGAGGGAAATCCGATCATGATTGGTAAATTTTATAGAGAAAGGTGATTCTATTTTAAAGCATTCCAGCTTGCCGACCGGTCCTAAGTGATGAAATTCAGTAGAGCCTTTAGATGAGATGTTAGTTGAATTCGTAACTTTTCAAAAATGATTAACTGCCATTTGCGGAGAAGAAATGTCAGGAATTTTTACACGATTGCGCTTGCCACAACGTTTGTAATGATTTCTCTACTATACTAACGTTTTTACATCTTCCATTACATGAGAGAAAATAATTTGAGTCCACTAATCACAATTATTCGTATTCGTCTTATAAGTCATCACTGCCAAAATCATCTCTCACACATAAAACACTTTTCACGCTGATTACATTTTTATGGTGATTTGCTGCTCTAGGCAATCTATCATGCGATATCGATATCGTAGTCAGCTGGAAGAGAGCGAAATGATATTTCGAAAACCGACTTTCTTTATCGCGTCACACATTAGAAATAGTTGTTGCACAATTTTGTGAATACCACTAATTCTAGTTGCGCTTTATGTTTGCTAATAATGATGCCAACTACTGCAGGACGGATTGTCCGAGGAAAATAAAATATCGAGGAGCTAGTGCCAACACCAACCATATCGTACACAAGGTTCCCATCAGGTGAGGTTATCACTTTAACGATGCAACACCTAAAATTTGGCGGTGAGTCAACAAAGGACTAAAATCATCGGCTTTGAAGGAGAAGAATACGTCAAATGTGAGCCGAACAAAGGTTTCAGTACGAGTTTTATGCAAGTTTGATTACTTGAGATTTATTACTTTTTCTCAAAGAGATCTAATGAAAGTCGCCTTGTTAATCAATCGTCTATCTCGCCCGAAATAGATAAGAACAGATGTGTTATCTCTTTGATGTCACACAGAAATCTTGGTATAATGTCGCCTCAGTGCAATTATCGTGCTGCAAAGTATTTCCTGAAGCTTGCATATTCAATAAAAAGTCTTTGACATGGCCTCAGTCGTTTTCCATTTTCGTGAAGCCTTGCGATGGTTTTCTGAAATTTCGCTCTTTTCTAACTACTACTCTAATATGAAATGCCTTCAAGATGGAGCGACAATGTGCTATGCTTTGTACGTTCACCATTCTACTCGATATACCTACTTATCCTACATATGTATAACAATTCACATAGCCCATTTTCAACATCACCTAACCTCCGACATCACTGCGGCGACGCTCTTGACATCTCTGAAGCTTAGTTATGGCATTGTCTCTTCTTCTAAGATAAACTTATCGCGACAGAGACTCCTTTCTCTACCGATCAACAGAGAACGAAGCATTAAGTAGAGATAGCACTAATATCGACTGTTCTACTACAGCAGAGTCGGTTTCGATTAACGTTGCCTTGTTCTCATCGTAAAAGAAGTTCTAGACTCTTGAGCGCAATGTTTATCAGGGTTTCATTCCGACAACACTCGGACAGTTGAAAGAAGTTAAGGCACATTTGCGAACAACGTTGCTAAGAGCAAGACTCTACCATGATTATTCTCTTTCAGGGCGACAGCCATGAAGCATTTCTTAACCATGCGAACGGCTTCTAACTGCCATAACTGATGCGCGGGAAGTAAGCAGCCATTTTTCACCAAATCAATCGCGTCATGTTATCGATCTTATAATAAGACATTTAAGATTTGGATCACTTTTTAACTTCATGAAAGAACTTCATGATCAGCAGCATCAGAAGAAGATGTTGGAAAGCGAACGAAGCAATCTGAAAGAAAAATTATCAGATATTGAACCTGAGAAACTTGTGCAGAAGAACATGCTTCTAGTAATGTTGAGAGCAAGGTAGGATTCCGAAGATTACGTGTGATCTAAGAACTGATGTGTAAGTTTATTTGCTAACTGGTATTTTGACTTCCTTACGAATCCACTGAATGCTGGAGTAGTTGAGCCTCTCAGTAATCGCAAAACTAGCGCTTTATTGTTTTCGAGATGCGACCTATATGCATTCGCTGGCCGTCAATCCGATGAAATAGGCACCAGACATTCCTGGTAAAATTCTACCTACACGGTAAGCTTAAGAAATAGCTTACGATGAGGCGGCTTATACTACATAACATGCCCAACTATTAGGTTGAGGAAAAGGATTCTTAAGACGCTGAAAATTTAAAATTTGTGCATAACTTCAATTGGAAACCGCAATAAGTATACTTTAAAATAAAGACCATCAGTATCCACGACGATCTTCTGCCAACGATCTGCACCTTCCGGATGTGCTCGAAATACTTTCAAATTTTACCATTCCTTGGATTTTGAATGAAGAAACTACTTAAATTGAACTTCAACATGACCAAATGTCTTGAATCGCCGTCCACGTGGAAAATGTTCCATTACGGAGAAAATCGGGCCATAATCGGACGGCGTAGTATCTGGACTGTAATCTGGGTGAGGCAAGACCCTGATTCACTTTGATCTGTTAAACTTTTCCTTGATCTTCTTTCCAATGATGAGGTTTAGCATTGTCTTGCTGGAACAGGGCGTGTATTCGTTGTAGAGGCCGGCCGGAACAAAGGTGGTCCTCGAGAATGAGATCACCTCTGTCAAATCGTTTGTATTACTTTGTAATAATCACATAGCTCACAGTTTCTTCACCTTCGGTACCACAGATCTCCTTTGCAGCATCTGTTATCGAAAGTTTTCTCCGGCAGCAATAGCGTATCAAAATTCGAATCTTAGTTTTTTCCATCGTCATCATTTGATATCCGAGGAGTAAATCAAAATTACATACACTATAACTACCGTTGTCGTGTAAACTTTTTATGGAAGTTCTTCTAAGATATTTCCGTATATTTGCACTAACCGATACTGCGTAAAACAAACATAAAACTTTATTTTTTTGCGGTTGTTGAACATCTTTTTCCTCGATCTGGTACTTCACATCATACATTCAAAAGATGTCTAAACAGGGAATTTTGTAAGGAATCTAAACGGCAAGAAAATCTACTTGACTATAGTCTTGATAAAATTGATCAAATGTCCGAGAAGTAAGATTCTGCAGTAAGATAGCATATGCATCGCACACTGCCGCACCTCTAGTTCTCCTCTTAAAGATCATGAATTTGGTGATGTTAAAGGATATTCAAAAATATAAAATCACATGACTTTTCATTGAAGGTAGCATCGTTATTGAGCAAAATATGTCATTTACTGAAATGTCGAAGTCCAGTGTATGCATATAAAATGCATCCATGAGTCATACTTCCTTCTACAATCAATCACTCTGCAAGAAAGCCACGGTAATTATATCATCGTATGTTCACTGTAAACAGCTCCGCGTCGTCTACTCTATAATCTAGGAGGATTGTCCTCGAGGAACTGACTGAACCAACGGACATCATGCTACTGATGAGGATCAAAGACCGAAACGAATGTCAAGCACTTTATATCTGCCATAAGCGACTTCAAGAACGACTCAGAGTATGTTATCAGATAATAAATGCCCACTGTTTGCAGATGTGCGTTGCTGGCCTCGCCACTAAAGGTCTAAAAGTAGGCATATGTGCTCTAATATCTGCGGAACGGCTGTTTCGTTCCAAAAAATTGTCTCTGATCAACCGATAGGATGTTCCTAGCCGCTATCTTATGGAAAAATGTTTCAGTCATTATATCTGTCTCACATGGACTTTGTCAGAGCTCACCGCTTCATAATAGTGACATGAACGAATTTTTTAGCTACACCCATATCTACATTTACTGCTTGGCTTCCATCAAGTCTCGGGTTCTATTTATTAGCTCGTCATTGTTCGCTCAGGTTTCCGAGTATTTCGCATGCAGATTTGGCTACTGCTTGTGTTTTGTCGCTTTCTTCATAAACGTCGCTTCACGCTGGCCCACTTAATCCATTTCGGATTTAAATGTTCTTACTTTTCTTGCAACAGCGGGAATTTCTCAAAAAGTCTCTTATCAGTTCTTAGACACCAAATGAGGCTTAATGAGCCTTTGGGGGGCTTAGACCAGCGCTATTTTTGTGATGAACTGCATCACTAGTACTCCGTCATGGGCATATTAATGTCAAGATTTGAGATGATAAGTGCAAGAGAGCACGCTTTATGAAACAGGACTGGTCTCCATAGAGTTTTCAGAAGCCAACCGCCACCTAACGCCGGTACGAATAGCCACTATTTTCTTAGACTATTAAGATAACAGAGAGCTTTGCTGTCTCAATCGGCTAATGATTCAGTGTTTCTAGCAACTCACCACCATTTAACCTCAATACAAATAAGGAATATCTCCTTAGACTGGCGAGTCAACACGAGGTTGCAACATTTCTAACAACCTCGTGTAAGCTCACCAATTCAGGGCGTCAGTCTGCTTGGACGTGCCAGTGAACTGTAAGAATAGAGCAGCTAGCTTAGTACTGAATCTGAGCCGCCGGACTACACGCAGCGTCGCTGTTGAAGTGTCGCTGACCTAATTCTCGAGCCCTATATACGATGTGGGAAGAGTTTTCTCGTGTCGTTACAGAGAAACACAGTCAGTGAAAGACGAAGGTCGTGGCGAAGAGCAGACAGAGAGTGCGTCAGGTCCGCAGCGTTTATCGATTCGTGCCGGCTATGCTAACTCTGAAATCAATTAGATCAATAGTCATGCGCCTGCAAAGTAAGGAAGTATTAGTAAGGGAGCAACAACTTCTTTATCTCCCAAAATGCCAACTATTACTCCGCATGGGTTCGTCGCAGTCGTGCGAGACGAACCATCGAAAGTGTGATATCGGCCGTATGGGAGCCTCGCTGGACTGTGGTCTTTCTAGTCAAAACGGTTGCTGTTGATAGTCGACCGATAATGATAAACAGTGATGGTGAGAAATTATTTCGCAATAATCGTTCATGCAATTCCTTTGTCTCAATCTATTTTCCAGCTCTTTAGTGGAAAGATTTTTCCCGTTTTTTATTTCATTTCAGAGTTAATGAGTTGTTCGATAGCTTAGCTCTCGGCGATTTTTAAAACACGTTTGTTATTTGGAAAGATATTACTGATGCAGTGTGGCAGCGAATATATAATCACGTTTCATTTTCAATGCGTATTATCGCACGTCTCTCGAATAGCGTTGCGCCCTCGGAGCAGACATAGAAATGCGCGATTTTCTTTACCTATTGTCCAAGTTCTTTCATCGTTTCATAGGAATTTCCAGGTTTTTCGTATTAAACTGTAGAAGAAACTGTTTTCTATCGTTCTGTAGGCTCGTGATTTTATTTTCATTTTAGTACGTCTTTTCATAGGTTTCGGTGCTAGAGCAATAAACGCCATGCTAATTAAACAGAAGTAGTCAAAGTTTCTTAACAACTCTACTCAACTTTGTTTCAGCCTTTCTCAACACATTTTCGCCATCTCTCAGGTAACAAGTCAATATCACACTAATAAAACTCGTCATTCTCGAGTTTAAAAAAACTTGTCAATTCTTGACGCAGATGATTGATGTCTTGGAACTTCTTGCTCAAGAAGCGCTCAATCGACCGGAAGAAGTGGCAGTCAGACGTCGATAAGTCAAGGCTATACGGTGGACGATCCAGTAGCTCCCAGCCCAGTTTGGTCATCTTCCTCTTTGTCAGTTCTCGATTAACATCAAGTGGACGTCCGAAGCGCAACTGTCCTTAAAGTTGATGATGTATGCCTGCGCAAAGCTCAACAAAGACCCGAAATACTGTTCACCTGGGCACATCCTTGAGCCTCTGCACGGTTGATATTTTCGAAAGCTATCTGTGCATCGCATCCCACTTCGTACTCGTAAAGCAGCAAACTGTGATAAAAGCTTTGTTGTGCGGCCATGATGTGGCAAGTACGGACAAATTTGTTGCCAAAATATAGCTCAGGAAATTCTGCACAATGCGCTATGATTTGTGGCCTGAGAGATAACAGAAATGTGTTTAGGCTGATGGCGCATACATTGAATAGTGATGTTGAACAATTTTAATTACTTGTGGTTAACATATTTGATGTTTTTTGCTATAGAGCCAAAACTTATGAGAAGACCTACTGGAATAAAAATAAAATTAGCAGCACTTACCCAGTACATCGACTGGTCACCACAATCATTGCATAGGCCAGGTGTCCATTCAATCACCTCAGGCGGAACTAACAACTCAAGACGAATGCATCGCGCAGCAGTTAGGGAATAATCGACGCCTAGGGCTCCATCTTTTATTTTCAGCACTTCTCTCTCGGCGTGTGTATAATTCGTTAAGTTTACGATAAAGCTAAAGTATAGAGCTCCTGACGTCCACCAATTCCTGGGTGTGCTATATATCGAAATAACCGCAAGAAGCCGCTCCAAACAGTAGTAAAATTAAAAACTTAATTCCATATAAAATAGTCAACAAGAATGAAAATGTTCGGAAAATTCTTTGCTTACTTAGTAGAGCGGTTCGTTCATCTCGACCATTGTTCGGCTCTCTGTGGACGAGCCTTTTATAATTTTTTGCCAGACTTTTAATAACCTTTCGATGGCTTAAATCTTGAAGATTACAATACAGTGTTTATGTCTCGAAAACGCCCTTTTATTGCGTTGTAGCTGCGAAAATAAACTTAGGCTCCGCATTGGGAGCCCATTGATGGCGTGTTTCCGCTATTTATTTGGATTACATCTCTATTTCGCAAAAATTTCTGCGCTCTTTGGATTAGAGTTGTAGAAGAGACTTTGCTTTATCGATCTATGAACTTAGACCTCATTTTCTTATTATATCGTCAAATAAGTCCGCCAAGTATAAGCTCAAGTAGCCTAAGCTATGATATGCGTCACGTAATCTTCTCTTCGCTCTTCCAACACTCTATCAAGACTTTTCCAAAAACAGCACTTAACATCAGAACTGCCAAAAACTTTGGTATCAGTTAACTACTGAAGCTCTGTGAAAGGGCAGTCCACAAACCCTAATCATCTCGACGCCATGTGTGGCGAATGTTGCAAAATTCATCACGCACCCCAAGTGAGCAGGGACTGTTCACGAAGTGTTGAGGTCGATTTCAATTTGCTGCCATAGTGCACTAAAAAGGCTTTTTAGGTTATAAACGCAAAACCTTTCCTTCTTTCTTTAGTGTCGGCTCAACGACTAGAATTTCAGATTGTCATTGATCACCAATGATTGTTCCGTGTTACACGACGATTACTTGCTACTAACCGTACTGCGTATCCTCTCATTTTTCTTGTTTTCCTCATCGATTGAATCGATTCTGTGTCAATAACTCTATTCGATCGCTTCTTCAGCGCTAAATCAAATCGTTAACGATCTACCTAGGCAGGAATGGTGCAGCATTTAATCATTTTTTGTTGTATTTTATTTGGGATTCCTAGTTTGGCCTCGTGGCCACTGTTGCTCGACGCAAAGTTGTCTTCTCACCTCTTTGACTTCCCGGCAATTAACGAGTGCCCAGAAGACATCATATCTTGGCTATGCTCGTGACTGCAAGGAGATCTACTCGACGAGTACTATACAACGTTCATGAAAAAGCCAAAATACTTAGACAAACGACAGATCAGAGGAGAAAAATCGAATGTTACAAGTATTGGGTCGGCATGGTGCGCTGTTGTTAGAGGTGTCTTGAGAGCGAAACGTAGGCAATCACTCGATGATATGTGGTTTAGTTTCGCGCTTAAGGCCTAAAAACTTTCCGTCTTTCGTGGATCGGTGAATTGGTACCAAGACTTGCCTGGGAGGACAGCAGTACGGACTTGGTAGATCCGTGGCCGCCTCGAGTCATTCTAAGGGTAAACGATGCTAGAATAAGACGAATGCATGACGCATCCGCCAATCACTGATTAACAGAGAGAGCATAATTTTAATCCTTTTATGCTAAGGGTATAATTGAATATAGCATAACACTGGAGAGTACCATTCCCCGATCCCACCTACTCTTCAAGGCAAAAAACGCGAACACATTTGCTTTGTGTTTTGCTCTCCCTTGACAACCTATGGAGCACTGTGTTGATTCACAAAAATAAACCCTTATGGAACCATGGACCCAACCATCTACGACTAACAATGGGCTAGCCCCCAGGGCGCCATTACACGCGGCAGGCTGTGACTTAGATGCCATTGTTATACGAAAAACGCTGGAAGATAGAGATGCAGGGGATGGGTCCACGGTCCAGTATGTTTCAACCAACTGCCCTGATTTTTATCGAGACCTCCCCATTCTTCGTCGTTTCATGTGTTTCAGTCATTGAAAGGAAGCATTCAAAAGACGGACTGTCGTTTTCAGAAGCAATGTTTTCAATTCCAGGTCCGCTGATTTGTATATAGTGGGTTGTCGGATAGTTCTATTTGCGTGATGATATTGTAGTGCTCAAGCCTACCGATATGCTCATAAATTTAGCAGATTGTGTAAGATGAGGAGACTGTGAACATTTTGTAGCTCTGAGTGGATTCTGGTAATCTGCTTGATAATGTTTAATAGGTGATTGCTCAATATTTCATATAGATCGTGGGTGATCGATGCCTATGATGAATTTGGATCTTTTTTGGAATCGAAGTTATATAATTGTGCAGCAATATTTGTGGATAACAGTGGTGCAGACTTTGTTCCTGGTGTTATTTCATTTGCCATAAAGTCACTGAGGCGTGCTTGTAAGGTGGGTTCATCAACGATATTCACTCACGAGCGTATGTGTTGCGCAGTGGTACCAGAGGCGCCTTGCGACACACTTGTGCTGAGTCAATCGATGAACGATGGTTCGATCACGTGCAAAGGCTTATCAAGCCTTCCAACTTTCCGAGGTCGTTGAATTGGTACCAGAATTGTCTGGAAGGATAGGAGCAGTGGCTTGATACATTGACAGGTCACCGGGAGTTATTGTAATAGGCATTCACTCATCTCAGACGGTGCTAGAAATTGGAGACGAATATTTGGCGCGTCCTTCAGGGATTGATCAACGCTGAGAGCGTTATCTTTCTGCTTTCTGTTCACTCACATTTTCCTATCGGTAAAGTCTTTAGGGCATACTGATATCAAACCTATCGCCTGCTCTCAATGATTTGACATACCGGAAGATGATAGGATGGTATTTCTGTGAGAGGCGAATAAGTGTCCTGCCAGTGCTATCGACAATAAGAGGCTCATGTTTGATCATTACGGGCAAGGTTCTCCTTGTCACCATTTGCGGTTTGTTCTGAGATTCTCTTGCAAATTTTATTTCATCTCTGATGAGTGTATCGTATAGAAGAATTTACGCTGGTTTGAATTGTCGGCAACAAGTGGAATCCGGTTGTGATCGAAGGAATGGAACG
Organism: Parelaphostrongylus tenuis; assembly: GCA_019055375.1. Taxonomy (NCBI): domain Eukaryota; kingdom Metazoa; phylum Nematoda; class Chromadorea; order Rhabditida; family Metastrongylidae; genus Parelaphostrongylus; species Parelaphostrongylus tenuis. The sequence continues at coordinate 51,119 of JAHQIW010007484.1, forward strand.
TGCATTGCACACGAATCTTCACACACACTACTTATGTGAATCCTCAAAAATTGGTGGTTTTTTAGTTCTATTTCTGAATAGTTTTACGCGGCGCTCTATCACAATTTACTGTGCTGATCCATCTCAGTACTTTTTACATTTGACTCCTATGCTCGCATTCATCCTCCACAACTGTGTTCGAACATTTCACGTGTTGCTTCGACTGCTACAAGAGAATTTCGCCATCTTCACAAATGTCATGGAATACTTTTCGAGCAGTCCTTCAGGCAGCTGGGCTAAGACGTACCCAGGGTGTTTGGTAATTGGCAGTAACAGAAACCTGGGATGAGTATCGAACCAGTGTGTTGGCTTTTCACGTTGCTTACTGATGCAGCGCATCACCAGTCACTGCGCCATCGTAGTTTTTCAGTAGTAAAACTTATTCTCACGTTGTTTCTTTGTCATCTTGTACAGAAACTTTCTTTCTTTTCTATGACTGTCTTTGGAAACATTCTTTTTAGAGCCTCGAAATAGTCAGGAAGGCTGTTTTAGCGTTTTTGCAGTTTGTTACGCCGGTGGCATACGTACGTCTCGGTGATCTCCCTCACCTGGTCAGTGCCACAAGCGCCGCTGGCCACTCCACATTTGTGGAATAGGGAGGCGCACTATATTGAGACCTGAGGACATGAAAAATTGTCACGACCTTTTTTGATTTCAAGGCCCCTGGGTTTCATTTATCAACCAGACACTGTTCTCTATTCGACTGTTAGAAAACCTCGTTTTTCTAGGACTTCGATATGCTAGAAAGACTGATTTAGTTGTTTTCACGGTTTTGTTACGAACGATATACTATCGACTGTAAAAGGACCCCTGACAACATTTCATGTCGTCAAGTCTCATTATACTGCATCTCCCCTCTTCCACGATGTAGGGTGGCTAGGGGAGAGTGAGGCACTGACGAGGTGATTGAAATCACCAAGACGTAGGTATGCCACTGGCGCAACAAAACCTCGATAACGATTAAATCAGCTTCTCTAAATATTCTCTTGTTTTACCTCGCTTCCTTCTCTAGTCATTTCTTCATCTAGCGCACCAAGAATTCCAATTTTTCTAGAAATATCAAAAGCCCGTGTGTTGCAGTCATCAGAGGTACCCTTGCGACACACATGTGGTCGATCACTAGATGATGAATGGTTCGATTAAACGCTCAGAACTCACCAAATTTTCCACCTCTCCGGAATTTGTAAATCGGTACCAAACTTGACTGGGAGGTTAGCGGCACTGACGTGAGATATCGGCAGGCCATCAAGCGTCATTGCAGAGGCCAGATATGCATAGAATCACCTCAAAAGATACTAGGTGTAGCAATGGTTCGTAGCCGATGTATTAAGGTGGAGGCACAAGGGTTCTTATAGGCTTACTAGCTTTATGATGTTATTCCTGGATTGTCTCAGGCAATGATCGGATCAATGTCTGAATGTATTTGGACTGTCCTTAGCGGTGCACTGACCTTTGAGCTGTCTCGCGTTGGACTTTCGGACTGCGGCGGTTTTTGCCTTTGAAGTTACGCACTGCACTTCCGGGTTCTGTGGACTGAACTTCAGACGGTGTGATCGGTTTATCTGCTGGTAACTTGTGCCTTGTGACGGGCAAGAGCACAAAGTTCAAATCCTTCATACGTGTTATAATAAACAGCGTTGTGCCAAACAATGGCGCAGTACCAAACAACCTATAATATACACACATCACTATTATAACATAGTGATAATATGTACGTGACTGCGAAATGTCTTAATGTAGAGGTGTGAATGACTGATATTTATGATCGTTTGACGATACTATGAATGTTGTAATTGGCCGAGCTTGATTAGTCGGCGAAGCCCGTTTATGTCGCTATGTTCTCCCACAATACAAGCAGCGGCGGTGAGATCCAGTGTGTGACTATATTGCATGGTAACCGTGAGGTCAATACTGATTATATATGAGTTGAATCCCTGAACTGCGGCGGTAGGCGGAACATAGCCTATGGGAGTCCGCTCTGCCACGGATGTGACATGTTCCGCACACAATTCTGTTGAGTTCATTTGACAGTTATGTGAATGCAATCTTATAATAGCGTTAAGATACACGACAACGAGTTTGTGTAAAGAGAGCAATAATGACTCGATAACGAATTGAGGTGAAGTGGTTCGGGTGAAGTCAAAGACTCAGACGATGTCCTGCGATTGAAGTGACTGTTGGGGTTAGGTGCAGCTGGGTGCGCTCTAGCCGTTTTGCTGTAACGAAAGATTACCGCTCGATCACCTTCTGTCTAAGGTTTTTGAACCTCTGCGTTGCCATTTGCTTTCTAAGATCATGGACCATCTGCGTTATCTAAATCGTCATATATTCCCATAAAAGATAGCAAAGCTCCCTTGGGAGGTTTGCTACACAAGGTTAAGACGAATGTATAGCGCGTCGCTCAGGATTTGTTTAACACCCGAGAGCTTTATTCTTTTGTAGAAAAAGTCTTGGTATTTCTTATTTAGATCGACTGTAAGAAAATATTAGCTTTGGGACATTTGATGTGATCGATTGTCAAAGACATACATGATGGAAAATAAAATAACTTGCTGACTTTGTGCTAAGTTGAAGACTACGTTTAGTTCAGATGTCTACAAATTTCTTTCTACGCTCAGGTGTTGGCAGACATCAATGTCTCTCGTTACTCTTAGGTTTTCTGAAAACTCGAGGTCCCACTTCCACTCATATTCTCAGTTTCCATATGTCGGCTGAAGATAAACTTTATCGACCAGTCAAATTAGAAGTCATGGAAATCTACTCATTTTTGCTAATGAGAAGCGCACTTACATTAGCTGAGCAAAATCTTCTTGACTTATGAGGGCGACAAAGTCGTTGGAGCCAGTTTCGACATCAACTCGGTTCCTGAAGTATTTCTTGCAGATGGAGCTGTCCAGGGACCTTGAACAAGTCGCCTTCTCTAGGTGAGAGGTTTGATGAGTATAGCGGATGAAGTAGAGTCTCGTAGCACACCTAGTTCAGTCTTTGCAGAGTAAGCTGTACGACGAATTAATTCGTGCAGTCTCCACTTGTCAAGTTTCTTGATAGTACAATTCTCTTTGCTAAATAAATGGTTCTGGTTAGTGTATACCTGCCACGATCACAATGAATTTTGCTTTGTGTCAGCGTGTAAAAGCTCACGAGCAGAAAATACTTGACTTTGGAAGTCACTAGTTGATGCCGCTTTTCGAAAATCACTTCTTAGTATTTAGAAGGACGCAAATGCAAACTGTTCGCTTTGTCTAATTTCCCAAGCCGTGCTTCATACATCAATTCCGCGATGCGTCGTTAGTCTGCCATGAGTTGTCGTAGAGACCACTTAAGCTTCTGATCATTCTTAGTGCTGATTGGTCATGGAAGATACATGCATGGATTTATCACTTTGTAATCGTACGACAAATGATGCTGGGGTGTTTACCAACGGTTTTACCATTATTGAAAGGATAGAGTTTCTCCTATACAAACCCAGCATCAATTCCATGGCTTGGTTGACCGTTAGCAGGTTTAAACCGCCGACAAGGCGTATATTGCACCATAGGGCCATTCTACTTTATGCGCCCATTTCATAATGAGTCATTATTTCAGAAATCCAATAACCTTTTTCTCAAAAAACGCAAACCGATAAAAAAAATGCTTCGTGAACATTGTGGGCTCACCTTTTGTGAGGTGTTATTTTGATAGAGCCATGCGAGTGTTGCAAAATTGTTTCGATTATAATGGTTCATTTCTTATTGTTGATTTTCCGGTTGATGTCGTATAATTTCCATCACAAATGTGTCGCACTGATTCATTAACCTGAATCATTTGTGAATATAGAATGACTTCACAAATTTTCAGCTCGGTTTCTACATCAGTATCATACAGCAGGATCGTGTAACCAACTGAAGAATGCATGAAAATCGCTGTCGTAAACTTCCTAGTAATTCTTGAAAATTTGTCACACTGGACCGCTTTTTTTTTCGGCGATTATTGAAGTTCCTGACAAAGCTTTTTGCGCAGTTTTCAAATCCGAGCATGCTCGAGAAAGAAGAAACACACCTGTGAAAGTGGTGAATCATTCAGGGATGTGAATGTGACCTCGTTATGTCGTTAGGATTTCGTTTTTCCCTTTCATCACAGCTTGATTTGAAATTTTGAGTGTTTGCCTTCACTGAATAATGTGACTTAAGTGAACTGTATTCGAAGGTCTACTCAATTTTGCTTTTTGTCTTTGACGTTTGACTTCTGTAAAACTCATATATACATTTTTTCCGGAAATTTACTGTCTATTGGCTATGTGCATTATTTCTGCATGTGAACTGAGTGGTAGTCATAGCATGTCCAGCAGGCATTCTGATTTTGATGTCATACACAATATTGCCATGTTTTATTTAATAGCCAGTTAGAGAGGGCACAAAATTATTATTAAAAATGTGACCAAAAATGTTTTGATTTCAACAAAAAGCTACGTTGACTATTCACAAGCTGTCATTCGATCCATTTCTTTCAAACGTCGAGTGTTGCACACTACTTAGCAATACAGATACGTTGGATTAAAGATATGGGTTACGAAGAATCTTCTAAATTAAACCTGTTTTCTTACTCAAACGAAGACGTACCCTCTTCCTCCAGCCTTTCGCGGTGTTCGTCGTGCTTACATGTATGAACGTCTGATGGTTGAATTCATATGCCAGAGTCTTCCTTCACACTTTTCTTGCACAGAGACCGTTTTTCCGGATGAGTTTGTTCATTCCATTTAGGTCACTCGCCGAGTAGCAACATGTTTTCTGAGTTTGCATCCAAAAGTTTAAATGGCAAATATCAGCGTCGCGATCAGGTGGAAGATATTCGAGTTGAACAAAGATGAAATTTCATTTTTGAAAGTGAATATTTAGTGCCACCAAATTTACTGAACGTGTCAAGAAAGGTGTTCATAATAAGCATACTCTTCAGTGCTTGCCGCAGCGTGTCTTTGTTTTTACACATTCATGAAGTACATGTTCTCGCAGCTTCTCAGTGAAGTTGTAAGCGTTGAAATTTTATCATTTTATTGTTTTTTTTTTTGCTGCACGAATCTGCAGACTTTGCGATGTGAACGTTTACATGCAATTTGCCTCGAACTGTGATTTCCGAAACCTTCCACTTTATGAGTTGCTATGAGATGCACCGCCAGATTAATCTGAGTGGGATTAGTTGTTATATCGCCTGAAAAGTGAACATAGTTTGAGAGCTTTTTGTTTTATCCTCTTTTCCAATTCTGTTTTTCTCGTAGGGTTAAACAGCACGAACATCTTGCACAGACTTACCTAATTTTCCAGTTTTAGCTTGATAGCGTCAGTTTGGTCTTGCTCCTTAGAGTGCCTAATCCCATATCTATTAGAAAATTATACACAATAGGGCATTCGGTGTGATGAGCTATGCATCTGAACATGTAAGTATAGAATCGTTAGAAGTGACTGAATGTTAATCTGCTTTATGCTCTATTCCCCGGTGTCCTTACACCGCATGTTGTCTTTCCAAAGAAATTTGATAGTAGAGCGCCACCCCAGAGCAATGAAGGGATTGTTTGTCCGGAGTGTGAAATCAAATCAACGACAGGATGTGTATTTCACGGTAACTCTAATCACTATTATATATGCACGCCTGACAATTCTCATCTCATCGATAATAGCTCTTCTCCATGGCTGGTCCTCTTTTTCTGCTTATGTGGGAGCTGCTCAAGAAATTGAATACAAGTGTCATAGGGTCCTGTGCAATATAGAGCCCAGTTATCATCCTCTATGAGCAAGAATCAAATTGCTGCAGTTCTGCTGTGACATGAAATTGGTAGCGGAAATGTGCTACAACATCAATTTGCATTCGACAATCATCGTACTAGGCCTAAACTCGCCGTTCGGGAAATACCGACAGGAGCTCTTTCCTGTAAAGTTTGAATTGCCGTAATAAGCCTAAAGATGACGGAGCCGATGCTTAAGAACATTACTATCTATTTGTGATTTCTTCAATCCATACATGTACCACCTCGTACGTATAGTGTAGGCGATCATTAACCACGAAAAATAACAGAAAGGAGGAATTGACCAGAAGGCGGAGCGCAGTTTCAAGATAGAGAAACAGGAAAATAATGCACAAGGAGTGGAAAAAATAAAGAAATAGAAAAATCACGTAGAAATCATTAATAATTGTTGAAGAACAAGACGGATTGCAATTATGCAAACAAAGTCATAGTACTGTGCTTATTAAACGCAGTGCACATATCCGTGTTAAAACAGAGAAATGATGTCCAAAACGGCTGAGAGACTGCACATTATTCGATATCGATCTGCTGTCATTTTTAACATCAACATTATTAGTACCAAGGAATGAGGAATTACGGTTTCCACTAATTTTTAAGGAAATGAGATATACTATCACATTTTTATCAAATTGAAATATGTCCTTAGTCTTAAGTGATGAAAACTGAAAATGAAAGGCGCTGTTTTATTGACGTTAACGAATTTGTACATACTTTAAGTGAAAATCAACAGTTTACGCATTTTTTAAACAGTCTGCTTCAAATTCATTGTGTTTACGATAAAGGAGGTGAAATGTTTAACCTAATTGAATGTCGTCAACATAAACGGGGACAAAAATTACTTGGCGATCGTCGCGGACTGTTATTACTCTTATCACTTGACTGATTGAGTTTCTGCTACCGTGCGTATAACAGTCGCCCTGTTGACGATAGAATCACGAGATCAAATGTTGCTTTCCTTCGCTGTATCTTAGCTATGTAGGGAGTACATTCTATGGGGGATGGGCTGAACCGAAAGGTACCGTGCTGCTGATGAGGCTGAAAAGCTTAAACATACGTGTAGCACTATATAAATACCATAACACACCTCATTAAAGGCTCAAATTACTTTATCACCCTATATATTGCTTTGAGCGCTGCCGCGTTCGACCGCGCTCTCTACAAAATAAATCCTAACTTTCACTGCGATGAAGTTATAGTGTGGTACAATTTGCATTCAAGAATGGTAATTCTGAATTCTAGTTCACTTGCCTTTTGAGACGCCAGATCGTTTCACGTTTTCATTTGCACACAAACCGCTTCAGTCTCTAAGCACAGCCCTTCAATTTCCCGAAAAGTTTGTCGATTTCATTGAACGACTCATTCAATAGAAATCGTTTTCATGAGCATCTCTCCCATATTATCCACCTGTTCAGTTGTCGGGTAACTTGATGCCATTGGGAAACCGCGATCGTTGTCGCGTTCCGATAAACAAGGAAAATGGAAGGATAGAGATTTGAGTCTCTATATACTATATGGAAGCAGAATCTCCATCACTTGATGTACAACGAGTGGCTATCTTGCGCCCCAGTAATTCGTCACGTGCATAAACTTACTAAGAGCACTTGTTAGATAAATCTCTCAAAATAACAAAAATCACGGCGTATACAGTGTCGCTTTCAAGCAGTTTTTGCTCAGGTAAGAATTCGGAGATTAGCGAAGTGTTAATGCTGTTAAGTGTTGATGAATACTTGACAAAGCGCTTAGCGGTGAAGGTCATTTATTCATTCGATTCATTCGTTGCACGTTATACAGTTCAAATCAGTGAAGTTCTGCTCGTCGCCGCCCAACGATCTTCAGCCGCTGTCAAACGGACGACTTGTCTGAGCCATACATACTCTGAAAACATTTTCTGAGCTGCAGTTTCACACAGTCTTCATGGAGCAACGATTTCTCACATTGCTATGTTCAAGAAATAATTTTATAAAAAAACCCACAGACTCATTATTATTATTTGAGTCATCATGTCATGTGGTCTGTTAATGATCTCTTGCACAGCCCGATAGATGTGTCTCGTTTTTGAGCAGCCTCGTCAATCGGGCAGGCCCTTTGTCTCAAGGCAATCCTTTTGGGGCGTTCCAACCTCCCTACTTAGAGTAGAAGACGACGAAAGATTTACACAGTTGCAGTCAAGAGAAAAGTCATTAGATCGGTGGTATTGTACCCTCGCTTCTTCCAGACTGGTATTGAAACATTTTAAGTTCGTTTCTCACATGGTTTACTTGACGGCAACTGTGTAAATAATTCGTCGTCTCCTGAGCAGGTATACGTCGTCCCTCAATGGTAAAGAAAAAAGCGTTGCGCAGCGAAATGTAAACGCTAAAATAACCGAAGCGTGTGCCGCGAGTAAAACTGATGTTATTTTGAAAACTGTAGTGTTGTTAAAAGGCTCCTCCAAAAACTCTTCGTTCTTTGTTTCCTCCTAAACAACGGAAAATCATATCATCAGCGGCAAAGTCTAAGATGGAGGTCAAGATGGAAGCTTGCCAAAGAAGAACTGTGCCGAATTTTTTCTAAGTCCTAAGCAGAACTGAGTCTAAGTGATCAATGACAGACCTTGTTGTATCCTTGTGGTTGGATACGGAAATAACGAAGGTATAAATGCTCTCGCAAATGCAGCTGTTAACTAATTGAAAAAGTAAATGTACAGTGATGAAGGTATTTTATGACCAGAATGATTCCTACATAAACTGTTCGCGCATGATGATGTCATAAATACACTCATGAAACCTTTATTATATCAAAACAAAAGTAAAGATACGGCGTTCATTTCCTATTGCTAGTGAAACAATCCAAAAATCTAATAAAGAAGAAGGAGAAGAAAGCTTCTTAGAACTGATTGAAGATTTTCTGGCGACAATCAAATTTGCTGCTTACTTTCACAAACAAAAGTGATCCAACAGCCTTCGACTGCCAGGGCTCAATCGACGTAAAGATACTAAAGTTTTATCAACCGCACAGGTGTCATTTTGTACCTAAATACATCGCTATTATCATTGCAATCTTTTCCATCCTTACTACAATTTTATTTACTATTGGCATTAATTAATTATTTATTGCCTAATTTATCAATACTGATACTATCAATATTAGTAACATCATTATCATTATTATCATTCTTTAGTGAGCTTTGTGCTCGCTATCGGACCATCGACTACGCCTGTGTCAAGTCACCTCTAACCACTGCGCCACATGCTCCTTGTTACTTGTTAAAAATATACCAATAACATGTGCTACGAATTCTATCCACCTATTTAAGACTCAGCGAATATTACTTGATTCTTGACAATATCTATGCTTTCAGTGTTCAATATTCACAAGACTAGCCTACACTCAAATTCACTGGCATTGGAAAAACTCAAATGCACGGATATTGGAAAACCTTGTTCTGTTCGAATACCTCTGCCCGCCGATCAGCTAAAACGTCCAGACAGCTTCACCGCTGTTGCGCGAAGTGTTCTCTAGCTCAATCATAACTTGAATTTTCGCTTTGACATAAGATAAATCTCCCAGGAAATGGATTTCCGGTGAAATTGTTCAAAAAAAAGTGTATGGAAAAGTGGTTACACTGTCTTTTATTGAATGAAAACAAAATGGACCTGAACAGTTTCTGCAAGTACATCGAAACGTCAGCGGAGTTTTTTCTGTAAAATCATATGGTGACCATATGCTTGTCTCTTCACTAATAGATTGAGGGAGATGTTTCTTACCACTTTCAGAAATTTAGATTTCATGCTTGTCCTACATAGTATCGGCAACTGTAAATTAATAGGAACATCTTAAAGATACTTCCATAGGAAAGTCCCGCAGCAACGCTAATTATATTGCATCAAATTTTTATTCGTCAAAAGCGCGCGCTGTTTCAACATGACATGCCAAAGCACACATCACGAAGAATACCAAGGAAGAATTTGATGAACTAGACGGAGTCGAGGTCCTGTCGCGTCGAGCCGACACTCCAGATGATACGAAATCGGATCTCGGGTCTTTTACTTTTGATGAAACATTCCTGCGTGGGCGGCGATTCGAGCACTTGGTCAAATTGAAGAGGCGACTTTGTTTCGATGCCCAAGGAGAGGTCGCATTTGAGCAAATCCGGAAGCTTGCAGATAGTTGACAAAAAATTATGGACAACGATGGTTCTTAATGTGGAGAATAGTTTTTTGTTGTTTACAGTTGAATTCAGATATAAGTTTTGATTTTTCAGCGGGTGTTTAGGAACTATTTCCTCAACTTAATAAAGTATTCCATTGATACCTTACAGTTTCAAGGTTTTTTAGCAATTTCTCATAGTAGGAATGTCTTGAAATATGTAAACCATGGTTACTATTTTGCGTGGGGCAGTGGCGGAATGTGTCTGGTGACAAGCACGTGACTGATGATTTGATCCTCTGTTTAAAGCTCACCAACTCTTCGATCGCTGTGGAGTCGGCTAGTTTTTGTTAGACCTGTTTATTAGGATAGCAGCACTAATTTGACACTTGGTAGGTCGCCGCGAGTCATTATGAAGACTAGACATGCATTGTAAGAATGCTTCATGAAAATTATGGCGTATTCTATCGTACGGGAATCACTCAAATGAAAACTGCTATTCTTTTCTTTCTTTAAACGAATCTGAGAGTCTATTTTGCACCGACGACACAATATATGTGAAGGGCCTATATTTACGGCCAGCTTCGTTTCTCACTGGTTGAGTTCAATTAGCTTTGTAAATCTGATGTGTTAGCGATGAATGGACCGCATGATTGCACGGAATGTTAATACAGTGCAAAAGTGGTTGCGGTTTTGAGCAGGTTTCAACAGTCATAAACCGCAATTTGTTTTGCATCACACTAATATAAGGTATTGCACTCAAAAGGCCACTTTTGAAACCTACGATTTTATCTTTGTTGACTGCAACATTAAAGCTGAGGACAGATGTGGTCCTCATCATAATGAGCATGCTACATCCGAACTCTGCTATCATACTCTAGAAATAAATGGAACAATTTCCAAATAATTCACTTTTGATATTCAGCTTTCGAGCTGAGAGCTAAAGCGTGCTAAAGTATTTCTTTGCCGATCCGAAAAACTTCTTATTTCTACAACACTGTTAGGCTTCAAGTGCTCATACAAGCAGCATTTGATGATATTCACTTAGCTGGTAGAACGAAGGATTAGTAGCGAGTTCGTTTTTCGTAGACGGTCTTTTTCCCACGTTTTGCAGAAGCGTTGCGAATATCAAACAGCAATCGCATCGTCAAGCTATTGTCTACTGTTAGAAAACGATGAAGCTGCATGTCACTGAACATTATTGAAAATATAGTTTAACATCACCAGAAAAAGAGTTGTTACAATAAGAATTTTTGTTGATAACATGTGATGTTCGAAAGACGTTGTGGGATTTGTGCACCTATGTAATAACTAGCTATATAATGAAATAAGCGCAGAGACAGTTATTATGCTCATTCTTTCTGATTCTTACAAATTAATCAATTGGTAGCACGACTTCACTCATCGAAACTGATAGCAGTATAGTGAAGTCGGATGCATCCACAAGGAATAATGCTAAATCACTTTTTTTTGAACCGCTTCTGATTTTCCCAATGTTTCTTTCCGCCTATTTTTCGAATCATTTACCCTGTAATACTTATAGCTGTCCTGTGCTGACTACAGCTGCCATTTATTACCACATGCGATATGCGCAGTCAGACGGTATTTTTCATCTTGCTAAAAAACTTTTTAGTTATGATGCGACCAAACCTCCTCATTGAACAACTAAAATGCGTTCAGAATTTTTTGACAAGCAACTCACAGTCTGGGGCGTCTGCGCCTACAAATGTTCCCGTCGTAATTGGCTCATGGTTCCCTTCTTGGTTGATGAAAGGCCTTCTTGAGCATCCATATAAAGCAAATTCCCTTCTGAAAAATAGGGCTCCTATCAGCAAAACGAAGGAAATAGCACTGATAAAGAAATGTGTGCGTATATTTATTTGAGTTGATTTTTAATCGTGACATTGACCTTTAGCCATTCATGCTCATCTCCAGCTGCGCTTGTTTCACATATGGCGAATTACAATCAAGTCAAGCAAAGAAAGTGCGAAAAACCGGAAGATCACGTTTGAAGTATTATTACTGGAAAAAGCAAGTGACCACAGACTTTTGCATCTACCTATGTTCCATAAGGCACTCAGCAGAAACGCAATTGTAGCTAAAAAGCCTGACTAAGTCTAACGAGCCCCAAGAGAAGATGCCTGATGCGCTTGATACAAGTCGTATTGTGTACTCCGGCCTGCCTTTTCCGTCTCGCAATCTATCCGTACTACCCTATTTGTGGTTCTGCTCTTTCTATACACGTCTTTCTTGTTGTTTCCTTTCGCCTTTCTGTGTGAATCTCAGGGACTTCAAGCAATCATTTCGTTTCTTCGTTTGGCTGAGGATTCATCTTCTTTAGGAACATCGTAAGTATTGGCTGAGCAAGTCTCCTTTCATCTGAAGAATAGCCAGGCTGGGACGTTGCGTAGGACGCTCGTTGTTGAATGCTGGAGTATGCTGGAAGGCTGTGGGATCAACTCCATGTGGAACAGCGCCGAACATCAATAGCCACTCAGCCATTGGAAACTACTGACAGCTCAACACTTCATGTCATCTCATCTACAGCAATGCGTAGAACAAGAATTCTCTGTTTTATTTTTGAGCAGAGGTATGTTGTTTTAACTATGTGTTAAATATTGGTAAAGACTGCAGAATCTTTGGACCACATGCGAGAGTTAAACCCACGTGTTACCGTTTCTGCAGCGCATGTCAACCACTACGTTTTCGTGGCTCTTGTCCTGCTGTCACTCATTCAGTGCTTAAAGCGACAACTAGCTGTTTTCAATTCTGCTACTTGCTTAGGTTCTTCAACAGATGACTATCGAAAAATGGTATTTCCTTCGTCTGTCAGCATCTCAGTACGTTTCATTAGATTTTCAGTAAACCAAAGATGCCCATCTGCTTTGATAGTTTTCACTAAATTCTTCATTTTGCTCTAACACTTTAGTACGACACGTCCATGACGTTTGCATCGCCCCGCAGCCGTGGCGGCAGTCCGTAGTGACGAGTGATTAGTAAAAACAGCCATCAAATCTGGTTTAAGCCCCACCACTACATGATTATTAAAGCAAAAGAAAAGAACGCTCAGCTGTCCGATATTTCCCTAGTTTTTGATACAAAACGTGGATCCATGGGAGCATTCGACGATATTGTAAAATTTGAATTCAAAAATATGTTGTCTACAATACGAAAGTTCTAGAAGAACTTATATGGCAGTGGATGTAGTCAGTTTTGCGGAACCTGTACGTTTGTTGCATTGCAACCCTATGTATCTACGCATCCTATTGTGATGTACTGACTCCTAAAGCAACTGAGCGTTTTTTTTTCTATAATAAGGTTCATAGAAAAACCCTTCATTACTAATTGACCACGAACCTCCCTCTTTGAGGGATCCCGCCCGGGTAGCCGCGAGGACACGTGACGCTTCCCCAGGTGGTGGATAGAGGATTAAAGGCAGACCAAAAGCGATTGCGTGCTTTCCAGAGACGCATGTGGATTCAGGCTGCAGCGCCGACTTGAGAAAAACTCTATTTCTACGAGTCAAGTCGGCCAAAAGCCTGCAATCAAGCGGCTGGGAAGTACATGGGAGGCGGTTAGGAGTCGCCTCCAAGGAATAAGCTCCTCCTGCTTCTTCAAAAGAGGCTGGCAAGCTACTCATGAGTACCCTGCCCCCTAAGTTTAGAACCTAGCAAGCTATACGCTGCGTATCAAAATGTTCGAAAGAGCAACAGATATGGGCCTCATTTCCCTAACCTCGAAGGAACCCTGATAAGGCAGCGCCAGGTTAAAACGATTACGGAGTGGCTGCTAAAATCTCAAGGCTGAATTAGGCTGCCAAAATAGAAACGGACTGAAATGACGATCTGTACCTATAATGCACGAACATACGCTCAAGAATCCGCTGTAGAAGACTTACTGCTACAAACAAGGAGGATAAGGTGCGACGTCATTGGCCTGGCCAAGACGAGAAGACGCTACCTCTTTAACGCTGTTTATGACACCGAAGAAGAACTGTTTCTTGGAACATGCGATCGCAGAGGTGTCGGCAGCGTTGGAGTCCTCGTTCAATCTAATTTGATCGTAAAAGCCGGTTTTGACCATTGTCGTTGCTTATGCACCAATATCAAGCTATGACGAAGACGATGTCGAAGCTTTTTATATGGACCTTGAAATGTTCTTCAGAGAACACTATACATCCTTCAATGTCACCGTAGTGGACTTAGAAGAATTCCTGAGGAACGTCGTATTGGGACCCACGGACTAGAATGGAATGGACAAGGTGAAAGGCTATCTGAGTTTATCAAGGCTGCCCAAAATATCCATTGTAAATCGCAGATCGCCCATGGACTTGGATGATGTTAGCAGCACTGACTTGATTAACCGATAGGCAGCCGCGAATTATTGTAAAAGACATAAGGTATTACTCCAAACTATATTAGGAATTGAATTCGAATACCTGGCACTTCTCTAAAAGATTGTTAACGCCGAAAGCTTTATCTTTCGTGGAAGAAATCTTAATATTTATTGATCTGAGTAGACCTTGCGAAAAAAGTAGCTTTGGAAGATTTTCATACGGTATCAACACACAACATTTGGTGCGGTAATACTTTCTTGGTATAATTGTTGATTTTATTTTGATTTTATCTATAATTCATCTATGAAATCCTAATTCTTTAGCCTATGCCTACTGTAAACATTGTGGGTTATCGATTGTCAACGAGATTCATAACCGGCAATGAAATATCGTGCTGGTTTTATATGAGCTTGATGATTACACGATCAGTTCAAATGCTCACAGATTTCTTCTAAATGCTCAGGTGCTGCAGGGCTTCAATATAACTGGTTACTCGTAGGTTTTTTGAAAATCGGGGTTCGACTTCTACCCATAATTTCAATTTTCACATGTTGGCTTAGAGTAAACTTTATCAATCAATTGAAATACAAGTCTGGAAATATACTAATTTTTGTTTATGAAAACCAGACTTTTGACAGCTGATCAAAACCTTCTTGACTTACGGAGGCGATGAAGTCGTTGGAGACGGTTTCCGCCTCGACTCGGATCCTGAAGCACTTCTCGCATAAGAAGCTATCCGGATGCTTGGAGAAGTGGTACTTTGTGGGTGAGAGGTTCGCTGAGTATGATGAATGGAGTAGAGTGTCGTAGTCCACAGTGCTCAATCCTTGTAGTGTCGGATATACGATGCGTTAATTCGTGCAATGCGTTTCTTTGAAAGGCAACTGAACAATGTACCTTTTATTTACACGATCACAAGAGATCGTGTTGTTGAAAAATCGTAGACACTCCTCGGAGTCGTTGCTGGTTTGATCGTCCAAGATCCCGACAGCTTTAACTTCCAAAAGTTGCTCACCAATTCTGTCAGAGAGTCGTGTCGAGTTGGATTAGCGAGATTATCACTCATAACGGCCTCGAAGGTTACATCTTTAAGGTGGAGAGCGTGACTCGTGAAAAATATCCCGATGGAAGTATGAAGCAGACAGTGGCCGCTGGAAAGTTGTCTATGGCGGAAATTATCACACTAGATGATGTCCCAGAAATAGTCTATCCCAGTCAGAACTCCAGGCTCTCCATTAGAAGGTGAACAATAATTTTGTGCGATTTCAGTGAGTGCTTGCGATTGGGGTAAAGGACGCGTTTACTTAAGAACAGAATGCACTGTCAGGAGCTTTTCCCCATTTTCACTCTGAATGCCGATTTGGTAACTAATACAGCTCATGTCTAACAGTTCATTAGTCTCAAAGGTGGATATTTGCACGTCTTCACTTTTTAAAGGGGATAAGTTTAAGGCATCTGCGACCTCTTCAAGTATATGCGACCAATTGGACTCCGAATTAAGGAGAAGTAAAGCTTTGATACACTGAGAAGGGTTGTCTGAGTGGAAAATGGTGACTGCTGCACACATTAAGAGGGTTGCAGGAGGGTTAGGTTCAGGTTGTGCTAACGATAGAGCACAATGTTTCGATGGTTCCTCCCGCTGGGAGTCGGACTGTAAGTGGGGAGAGGAATTTTTGATTTAGGTTGGAGGAACAACAACAGATGTTACTTGTGGCAATTCAATTTGTTCCTCAGCAGTAGAAAAGGCTGCGTGATTTCGTTGATGATGACTTGCCCTTGATTGTTGATGCTGTTTTAGTTTAGGAGAGATCTCGACCTGAGTAACGTGTTTCACAACCTCAGCGCTCTTTCCCGAAAGTTAACGGCAGCATAATAAGGTGTGATGTTTCTTGGAACAGAAACTACATAATTTTATAGAAATACAATTGTTATATGAATGATTCGAGCTAAGACAGTTAAGACATAGCTGCAGTTTTCTAACCTGGAAGCTGCGCTGTTGGGGTCACATAAACGTTGCACTGAAGGGCGCTATGAAATGAAGAACGGCAATAGGAACAATTTTTTCCGAGTCGCTGCTGCTTATGCTTACGAATGGACCTATGCGATGTTGTGTTCTTACGTTAGCAACCTGCAAAATTAGCAGCAACCGTATGGTCGCATCTACTAGTATTCACTGCCGATTATGGGAATGCCGATTCCATGACGTCCATAACGGCCTCTTTGCGAATAATATTTTTTGTAAGAATGTTAAGTAACTCAGTGGGAGTATCATTATGGCTATTTGGAGTTTATCATAAGCTAAACTTCAAAAGCGAGCAGAAAGTTTATTTAGAAGAATCGTCCCAAGCGTTATTTCGTCCGAATCGTCTGCGCCTGCTGCCTGCGAAAGTTGACGCACTAAGGTAAACATCTGTTTATAAAGTGTGGGTAGTTGACGCAATTGCGGGTCGCACTCTGGTAACTGTGCCAGATTTGTGCAGATAAGGTGTTTTAAGGTGCAACCTAATCGTTGTATAAAGTTTTGAGAATCTCTTTTGCAAGAACTTAGTTACCTGGAGTGATGGCAAGTCCTGTATTGGGGTAACAGCTTTCATGCAAGCAGTATTTCAACAAGGAAAACTTGGCTGTATTGTCGAATTGCTTTTTATTGTCAACTAACTTTGCAAAACGTGCCGAAAACTCTGTATAATTCAGTAGATTGCCATCAAATGAAGGAACTTTGAATTTGGACAAAATGGAAGTCGACAGAATTAAGCAAGGATTTGTCATGGGGAATTACGGAGTTAGCACCTGTTGTAGATGACGCCGCCTGTTGCAGATCCTCCCGGGCTACAGGAATATTTCTGTCCGACGCTTATCGGATGCGTCAGACAGGATCTGTAACCCACGTTTCGAAATTTCAGAGTCGAGAGAATTTGATAGAAGGTCTAAATTCTCCAGCAGAGTGACGGAAGTGCCAACTATCTCACGATAGTCTTTGTGCGCTGTAATCATAAGGTCGAATCTGTCTCTCTCGTCACTACTACAATCCAGCAAAGGTCGCCATCCATTATGAAGCTTCAAAATCCTGTCGTAAGCCTAGAAAAGAGAGAATTTAAGTGAGTTTATTCCCGCTTAAAACGCTTCTATCTGGATGTCGTCCAGGTGAGTAAAGTCTGTTTGTCCCGACCGAACCGTATGTTCCTTGAGAATTCGAGTGTGACGCCTGATGGCGCTCAAGGAGCGTTTTGAGGGAGTCCATCTGTTGGCGGATGGAGGAACTATCTGGAGTTGACCTAGCTATGGAAGTAGACTTGAGACAAGAAGATCCAGCAGGAGATTGCACGCTACGATTGTTAACGTGGTCGCCAGCTGTTTGGAATTGACTCTGAACTCTCTTAAGGTGATAACACTTGACACTGACCTGATACTATAAATGTAGAACACGGTAAAATCAACAAGTTCACTGTGGATAAACTGTCAGTAGACCAATCGGATAAGTGAACTGAGTACCGTAGGATTACAGTAACCCTAACGCACTAACCATTAACTGCTAGCTGATGACGAAGGATGACAACAAATGAGTACTAACGACAACCAATGATAGCCAATAACAACTGAACTTTCTGTTTCGATGAAAGCTTATATGTGGAGCACAGACAAAGAGTTTGCCAGATGAAGCGTAACAGTAAGCCTCCGATTACATAAAAATCTACGCACAAAGAGTTAAATTTGAAAATACAAAGGTTAACATGCGTACAAAAAGTGACAAGAAAGATGATGGTTCAAGATAAATTCAGCACAAAGAATCCCGCTCACATTATATGAGAAGAAAAGTTCATAGCATAAAAACTAACAAGTTCATCTCGCGATATGAACGCAAACACAAAGGACATTGGCCAATTGCACATTCGTTCGCCGGCACCAACAACTTACAAGAATTACAGTATACCAAATCACATAATTCCAAACACCGGTAGCGTCTTTCTTGTGCTTTTCATTGGCCACGCTCGTCTTTCGAACAGTAAAGTGATCGAAGGACAAGTTGAAAAACTTTCATTTAGATGAAATGGTGATATGTCCGAATGAGTCTCTGTTGCTGACTGCTGCACTGTCGGTGCTGAATGCAGCTTCAAAATCCAGTTTTATAATCCGTTTCTGAATAATGGGCTTGCAAATGACTATGAAGGAACAAAAATGCACTAGCAAAGGCACACACCAAGTTCTAAACACTAGAATAATAATTTCTGATCATGATCGTTGAAGTCTCAGTGGATTATATTTTCTTCCTTGTTAAGCGAACATGACGCTTGACACTATTGTGACTCAACTACGTTGTTTTTCTCGACTTACCATAACTACATTATTACGTCTAATGAAGAAGATTGAATACAAAATGAAGTTTACTTTGGTGCTTATAAACCTACCGTACACCACTGCAGCATGCAATGGAATTTGAGAAGGACAAAGCTTCGACGTTGATTATTTGCCACGGAGATGCGCCATGCAATCGTCTTCAATACTTGACTTCGCTAAAGGTGACTGAAAGCATGTTTGACCTTCAAAATGGCTGGCGGTGTCCAACTAGTGCATAGAATTAGTGCTGCTATCCTCCAAGAGAAGCTTAGAGCCGGCCTGAAGCCAATTTACCGGCTCCTGAGAGATGCTTGTTTTAGTGAGTCAGGAGCAATGTATAGAAAACACATATTATAACTAGCTTATGTAAACCCGCATATGTAAACCACACGACGCAGCTAGTCAGACGCCTACATATAACACGTGGTCACGATCGCACATGAAAGTGTGAAACATCAATTTCTGCAGCTTTTGCTGTCAGCTCGAATTTCAAAAAAAAAGATTGTTCTTTTTTTTGATGATGACAACGTCCGCTCACGTATTTCGGGAGACTACTGTTGATGTTATACCACACTCCCAGTTTTCCAGACACTGCCGCGTGATTTGGTCTTTATCTCAACACTTTAAAAACGATGTCTAATCTAAGCTTTGCTGTGTACTGGACGACGTCTAGTTTTCGCCGTCGCAGTCTCAATGCGCCAGCAACCTCGCCTATGCTCATCACGGAATGGGGGATCCCTTAACCAGATACTCACGTTATAAGGTCGGCTTATGTATACTTTTTGTGAGCTTGATATCATGCTAATTAACTTCACCTATTTCTCAAGTCATGTTAGATTTGAAATTGCGTGCGCAGGCATAAATCACAAATGTGTTATTACGGCTTAAACGAGCATCGATATTGAGTGGCCGTCGTATTACGACTCCGTCATTTGTGAGCACATTAATGTGGTAGAGACGAAGGTTTTGTAAGAGCAAAGATGATGTATTCTATTCGGGTTTTATAATTTTTAACACATGTCGAAAATTTTTACTTCAAGCTAAGTACTAACTTGGGAGACATTTTTTACCTCTTTTTACCACGTTTTACTTAAAACGAAATATTTTTTTGCGCTTCTGTCGTATTTTCAAAGGTAAAGTGTTTCTTAGAAAGATGGTTTGAAAAAGGAGCTATCAAAGAGTAGTGGTTAAAGGCAACAGCTGTATCACCCGCCGTTTCTTGCTCGTCGAGTGACTCAAGCGCACACCAAAAATACTTCTTCAAAATCACGTTCAAGAGTAGCCAAGTGAATTTCCTCGCTTTAGGAATTCACGAAAGGATTATGGCTCTCTTTTAGACTTTCGTAAAGAAGTCGGGCCATCAATTTGATGGATTCTTCCTGTGAAGCGCTTGACATCCGGTGATGACCTTCAGCCACCGACTGTCGTCAAAGAGCATTATATTTGTGGCCCACCTTACCTTCGATAGCCTGACATATAGAGCCACATTTTTAACCTTTGATCGCTTGCGTGAGTCAGAACTTTGGATCCTTATTCTGAATTGCAAAAAACGGGATACTCCTAGCTTCAGTCTTTCGACTACGCTTTCAGTAGTGCCGGGTGATGTTCAATCCTGCTAATCTAGCGACCATGTTTTTTCTGCCTGAGTTAGGGCATTCATAACCGCTGAGTCAAAAGGATGGACATGGAATCGGTTATTTTTAGTCTTCTTCATTGGGCTCTTAGCTCTTAAACGTTTTTCAAGCCGCTCGCTTTCTCTTGCTCAATTCTGGAACCATCATGTTGGCTTCACGGTCTAGATAGACGTAACTGGAACATTAGGAGACATCCGTTTCTTTGAGCATGAGTAGGATAGTCACAACCGATCTGTTTCTCATTGACAACGTTTTCATTAGATTCAATTGAAGCCGAAGTCATAAGCAAGGCGAAGCTGGTTTAATCTACATCTGTCGAATTGCGCTCCCAAATCGTACCATTCCGGAGATCGTTCTCTTTAGGGGATCCCACCCGGTTAGTCACGTAGGGTTAAGTCAAAAACAGCTCTCGCGTTGCACTTTGCACGTAGTACTTTGAGTACTGTGGTACACCCTCTTTTGCTAAAGCGAAAGTTCACCAGCGGAAACACGTCTGGAAAGATTAAATATTGAAACGTTTGTAAGATGAAATATAATCATAACCTATTTCTACAAAGCATTTCGAACGTAGTGTACGAATGGCGGCTAAAGTTTCCTGAACAGTGGCCATTCTTAAGTTTACAAGTGCAAAAAAGGTTTTTGGCAGCTGCACAAATTTGAGTGCTTAGCCACCATTTAATTCAGGTTTGCTTTAATCGAAAATTTGAAAATTGTTTGCCACAAGAGAAATGGATTACAGCAATACTGATAGTCGGTAGACATGTTTGAAAGCCAGCTTTATCATCACGTGATTGCCTCAAAGATCCTCGAATCTATTTATGATTTAGCCGTATCTGTTGTCAGTAGATAGAAAAGAAACTGTTATCTTGCTTTCATACACGTAAACGGAATCCAACATCGACACTTTTATGAGCCATTAACTATACTATGAACGTGCACAAGATTTTTCACGTTTCTTTGTTTTCGCAGCGTTATCATGTTTCATATATGTCAAAGAGAACTGAGCGGTGAGCAAAAATTAGACTTCAAACGGGAGCTAAACACGAGTTTCACTCATTCCAGGAGCGCGTCTTGTCATTATAACACCGTGGAACCGCTTCGGTACCACTCATTTTTTATGTGTCTATCATGGCCATTAGCTGCCAACCTATGATAGGTTTGGTCGGGTAGGCAATGTAGTACTCATAAATCCAGTTACGTTGACAGTCATTGTTATGATGTTTTACGTATACCTAAGAGTGGTGAGCAAAAACTCGTCCCCAGACGGGAGTTAAACCTGATTAGCTATGCATGAAACATCATGACATTGCGAACACGCAATAAAACCTGAGAAACTTGAGTATTATGTATCACAATAGCTGTCAGCTTACTGAGTTTACAAAACGACATTGCTTACCCGGCAGAACCTGTTATAGGTTGGTGGCCGATAGCTGTAATAGAAACATTAACAACTATGAGACGACTTGTACCAGCTGCGGTGCTCGATCGTTTGGAGGCTTTTCTCGGTACAACAGAGTTTTCTTCTACACATTTTATAATTATTTGAAAGGATAAATTTTCGCCAATTTAATTATCTATGCAATTTTGAGTAAAGACTTTTTATTGCGCTGCAGCGGCAAAATAAAATTATGTTTCACGCTTGATTCTCTTCACTAGCAAGGTGCAAGCTTCTATATGGCCATTCACTAAAGGTTCATTTGCCATTGAATAGCCAAAATCTCGAAACTTTTGATAATATAACTGGCTTTATGGAAGGTCATTGTGGAAAGCTGTAAGAGGGAAACGAAGATCACGTATCACGCCTGGAATGTTACCCCGCCACTTGCGAGTTGTAGGTGGTAAATGATATTTATAGGTAGAGTTCTTACGACAGCTTTGATCTATCGTTACAAAAAGGATGGAATATCACGAGTAAGCTATTTACAAAAGTTTTTCTGATATAAACAGTGATTACTTCTCTTGAAATCCTTTATATTTCATAGGTAATACCACGTCCCTGTAAAAAAACGAACTTTCAATCTCTATTCTACATTTGAATCACCTGTCTTACTAAAACACACTTTGGAAACACATTTTCTACAACCAAACATTCTAATAGAGGCTTGTCTGAAGGTGATTCCAATAAGTAGCTTGAGTAAGTGTAGGCAGAGCGCGCCCTCATCATTGCAGGTTACACGGTGCCTCCCCTATCAGCACCCATATT
This sequence comes from Parelaphostrongylus tenuis, assembly GCA_019055375.1. Taxonomy (NCBI): domain Eukaryota; kingdom Metazoa; phylum Nematoda; class Chromadorea; order Rhabditida; family Metastrongylidae; genus Parelaphostrongylus; species Parelaphostrongylus tenuis. The sequence continues at coordinate 73,570 of JAHQIW010007484.1, forward strand.
CGGAAAAAAAAGGGTTTTTTTCCTTTTTCTAGACATTTTAGTAGTTACTCGATAGGTCCAATATCTAGAGTTCAAAAGGCGCACTTTATTTATAAGAAATTTTTATGTTGCGCTGTAACTTAGAGAGAAAATGTTATTCAACACTCAAGCAACTTTCGATGAGCAAAGATGTTTCTAACAAAGTGGAGCTATTTTTTGCAGCACAAATCTCGGAAAATTTCATATCGTTTTTGGCTTTCCTAGAAATCTATTTATTGTGCTGCGACACTAAAATTAAGATTGCACTTATATGAGGCGTGTATGCCTTCTACTGGTTCGCTTCCTTTCAAAAGAAGTCTCTTTCTGAGGTGTAGCAACAGGAGTAAATCTTTGTTTCACATCTGAGAATTTTTCGCTACACGCGGCGACTTTTCTCGCAATTCTTCGCACCTATTTGATAGCGTGAATCTTAGTAATCTTAAGGATACGCTTAGTGATTTGGAAAGACTTCTTAGTGAACTGTTGCAGCTGGAAGAATACTGGGTTTGACACGCGGTGCGTATCGCACGCTGCGTGCAAGTAGCCTGCGCTATTGACACGGCTCCGAGGGTGAAACTTAATAATGTTTCAGTTGTAGCAACGCATTGAAACGTCCTACACAAAAAGCAAGTCCATCATTGAGATTTTTTTGATTTGTGCTATCAGATGGTTATAGGAAATCTGAATGAAAACCTCTGTTCAGCGAAAGATGCTTGAGTATGAAAAAGATTTCCACCTTGACAGTATAATATAAACACCATTTAAAAAATAAAACACATTCTTCAAACTCTTGATATACAAGCTGACGATTAATTACTAAAACGTCAGGAAATGAAAAGTACCTTCTTGAATATGGGCGCTTATAGAGGATAAGTACCGAGAATATTACTCTGGAGACTCATATTTCTGACCAATAGTTTGCACAATTCCAATGTTCTAATCCTTCTTATTCAAACAGGGTTGCTCCTTCCCACTTGGATCTTTTCACTATCCAGAAGTACTTAATCTTTCTCATGTTCGTCAACTCGGAATGATAGAAACTAAACGAATGATTGATATAAACCTAGTTATAATAAGAGTTTTCAGTGAACACGTATCGAATATGGTATTCATCATCATTTATCATAAGTTTCTAGCTGTTCCCTTTTTTCACTTGCTAAGATAACTTTCAGGTCTTGTATAAAACTATGGAAAAAGCAAACTATAGATCTTCTTTGTGATCCTCTTTGTACAATGCAATACAATTCACTGGATGCCAAATTCCGTTCGTGCGATTGTGCAGTAAACTAGCGATTTCTCTACAAAACATTTGAAACTAAGCCAAAAACATATAAGCGAAAAGAGAAAATCTTGTTCTATTAAAATAATGCAAAAATTCCTAAAATTTTTCGTCAAGCGGAGAAAAACCCCTAACGAAACAATGAAAATTGCGCAACTCACTCTGCGCACATCGATTTCTGTAGCCGTCCGTTAGGGGTTGAATTGTTGACCGTATACTAAGTTTTTAGTGCGATAGAACATGCTGATTGTTGATTATATGTAAGGAGTGAAATTCTATACAAAATGATAAGCTGCTGATCGGCAGTAATTCTTAAGCTTAGTTGTAGTCTGATGGTGATTGTAGCTGTATCTGACTATCGAATAAGCTTTCGATGTAATAGATTGCAGCGCCAATAAGATGTGAAAATAAGGGTCAGGAATACGCATGTTCTCTTTCTGAGAACGTGCTCTACACAAGGATGGCTCCCTCTTTCTAGGCTTACTTCAACTGCATGCAAAGAATATCCTCACATAAGATTCTTTCCGAATACCTAGGCTGTCAAGTTAGTGCAAAGGTGATTATGGTTGCAGACCGTGTGGAAACGCAATTTCACTGTAATTTGTTCAAATGATGAGAATGGGTGACGTTGAGTCTTTGTAACATCTTGTGTACTTTTAAGAGTATCATCTTCGATAATTGTCTTTTTCATGGGTACTCATCTGCAAAATTATTCGCTGTTTATGCGCAGCTAAAATGAGTCCGCTTCAGAAAAGCTTCCGAACCTTCACTGTGCCTCATTGGCAGCTTGTGAGTAGAATGTGTTAATGATGTTGCGAGTTGTTGCTGTTGCTTTACGACTCATTTTGGACTCACGGTCTGGAACCGCGACACTTTTGCACCAACCAGTCTCCTTCTAGTAGCCTACAGCAGAAGTATTATTCAAAGTATGCAACACGTCATCGGCACTAAAGACAGAGCAAAAAAATGCGCATTTAAATGATATCTAGCACGAAATTTATTTGAAAATATGTTTTATCATCAAACGGCCTATTTGAACAATTCATAAAGCGTAATTATTTTTCTATCAACTTGATATTATGTATTCGAGCTTCCTTCTTACAAAGCTATAGGAAGAGGCAGAGGGATTGAAATTATTCTTCCCAGTGAATTGAAGTTTTCGGTTTATGCCTCTTACTGAAAAGCATTGACGCTTTTTCTTTGTTCACAAAATTTACCGTTCTGAAAGTCTCGTTGATGATACTCCACATTCTTCTGACAATTGTGCTCGTATAATCTGAACTTTACTATAGAAATATCAGTAAATCAGCTCCAAATTTGAAGAAATTTTTTAATTACTCCAAAGTCTGAGCGGAACATTTTCCTACAGTATTCATAGTTTTGAAAAGAATGAGTAAGACCATGTTTCAAATGAAATATTTGTCGTTGGCATAATACACGATATACATACTAATTATCAATATTTATACATACAATATACATATATATATATATATATATATACATACAATATACATAATAAAATAGCCAGTATTTACTACATAATTTATTCTTCTAAGACATGATGAGACTTCAGTTATTGGAAACAAATGAACCACTCTCTAATCATTAGTCTTTTCAATTCAGGCTTGAATTTATGACTGAAAATAGACAAAACTCTTTTTTTAAGAACTAAACTCGTTGCAATAAATTAAAAAACGGATATTTGAAGACTCACAATCCTCGTCCTTTCTTGAATTTAAACTGAGAAATATGTGATGAAAACAGTAAGATATGATATCATGCAAAAAGTCCAAAGCATACTTTTCCTTCTTCTTTGGCCAATTCTGCACTGGCCGGTCGATCACTCGTTTTTGTAGCAACTCGAAAGACCGGTTTTCTTGAAAATTAGCATGTTAGTAGTATAGACTTTTCAAAATGAGAAGAAAAGCTTAGAAAACTAATCTTTATTTGAAGTTTCACGAGGTTGGTGTCTTTTTCTCCAATCGACTGTTCTTCTTTCCGGTCGATGGGTTTACGCGTTTGCTTGTGGCTGACGTTTCGATGAATGCCTTCTTCAGAGCCTCTACGTATTATTCCACGTAGCTTTATTTATGTAACTATATAATGTGGGAGAAAAAAAGAAAGAAAACAAATCTCAAATCTACAGTGTTGATGAGCGATAATTGATTCAAGGAAAACCACTCATCTTACAATCTAGTCCAGGGACTACCTATGTTGTTAGCGCTAGGATGACGCATGAACCCGCCTCCATGTCACTAGGTCAAATTATGGATAGGTGCCAGCTGAAAGCCATGCTAGAATATCAATCTGAGATGAGGTGTCATGTGGTTGGTTGTGTTAAGGCACTCTCCCTTTTTGTTGATTTGCGGGTTTCTGGATTTTATCCAAAAAGCGTCAAGGGTCTTCCGCGCCGATGTTTTTGGTTCGTGCGCTAGGATTTGAACTACTACCTCGAAGTCGTCATCGTTGTGCCTTTGTATCCTGTGTGTACCCGTAAATTTACCTAAGCCTTTATCTGTTATTCCATCTAGGTATTCTCTAATGAGGATGTGAAGTGGTCTGCCTGTTTCGCCAATATATTCATCACCACATGTCTTACAAAAGATAAAGTATATTGTACCTACGCTCATGCATTCGCCGTCTTTATCGTTGGGACAAGTAACGCAGTCCTTTGTATTACATAGACGGTCAAACGAGCGGTTTCGAACTAATTGGCGACCTACAACTCCTACAGAATCTTCTAAACCACTGTTATTCAGACACTTTCTAATAGCGGTAGTGATTTCTTCTGTTATGATAGGTAGTATAAGAGGTACCTTATTGTTTAGGTGTGGCGCCCTGTCGTTCCCATTGCGCGGCTTTTCGCTCCTTTTGGGCCTAATGTTAGTTGCTGTTCTTTCTTCGTACCCATTAGAAATGGCAATTTTTCGCGCTAAGTCTAGTGATTCCCTTCCTTCATCGTTTCCCGTACAAACACTTACAGCTGTTCGAAACATATTTCGGATAAGTGTTTTTTTCAGTATGAGAAAGGTAATTTACCAAGATGTCTTTGTTACTAGGCTTGCGATACCATTTTGTGTTGTAGCCACTTTTATTAAGTTGAGCTTGAACGTTCAGAAAGGGAAGCCAGCTCTCTGAATTTTGTTATTCTCGCGTCAACTTAATGAGCTCTGACTGTCCGTTCAGAAATTCATAGCATTTATCCATTTCCTCTTGTGTAGAGCAGATGATAAAGCAATCGTCTACATATCGGAAGTAGAGTATTGGACGCCGATGGAGAACTGGAGTTTCCACTTTTGACATGAAAGCGATGTCTAAGCTGGATTTTAGTCTTTGCCCCATTGCCAACCCTCTAATTTGTGCAAAATATTTTCCCAACCACCTAATTTCGAACAGCTTAGGTATGACTTGAGGAGTGTGATGAGCTGTTGGACCGACAAGCCAAATATATCTACGCTTTCTATGTTTTCTACCAGTAATTCATGAGTGGCTTGTATTGCGACGTCATTTGAGACGTTTGTATAGAGCGCTGTAACATCAAACGACTCCATTAAATGCGCATGATTTGGACGCGCATTTTTACGGTGCTCTAGGAATATATTGGTGTTGGGGAGATGGGTTGGTTTGAACTTCATTAAATGTGACATTATGAGGCCAAGAAACCATGTTATCCTATCTGTCGGCCCGCCTACACAGCTAGTGATTGGTCCAACTTTGAACGTAAAGGGATCGGTAGACCCGAAATCATTAGTAGAAATTTTATAATTAGTGTGCATAGGACGGGGCAAGTTGGTGATTCAATTTTTAGTTGATGGATAAGAGATTGTTGTAAACCCGCAGCTTTTGCCGTATGGACCCATTCTTCACTCAATTTTCAGCATTGTGATTTATATTCCTTTTCAAAGGAGGGTCGATAGAGAGAAGCATTTTGGAGATGTTTTTCCGTTTTATCAACATCCAACTGACGAGAAATAACTACAAATTCCCCTCCCTCATCACTAAGAGAAAGTACTTGACCAGTACTTCTATCACGTTCACTAAAAAGACAATTCAATCAAGCGATGAACGCAAGGCGACTAGAATGTTAGAAGTATGTGGGATTTGCTCAGTCGAAAAAAGAAGGGCTATTATATGATTCAGATAAGTTGATTATAAGATGAAATAGCGTTCTCACCTACCTGTTTTCCAATCTCAAAGAAATGGGAGACTTGATGGGCCCGTACGGGGTTAAACCAGCGCCTTTTTTGGCTGGCTCGTAATGGAGGACATGCTGCCCGTATTCGAGAAAGATCAAATCCGATTAACTTTGTCGCTCGCCTTTCTCTTTTCGATCACCAAACCGGCTGTACATCCTCTATGATTTTCCTTCGTAGATATAGGCAATTTCACTTCATCTACAATTTCTGCTTTTAAAAACCAATCATAACGTCTGCGAAGAGTGGTTTTGAACTAATAGAAGCTCTTTATCTATAAACATGATACCAATAGCTGCAGGTTAATAATCAATCATCAGTGTTGCAAACGAGAAGTAGGTTTCATTTTTTCATTGCTGACAACAACTAACACTTGCTTTCTTACACCTAACCTTTCAAAGAGGTAAGTGTTACGTATGCGTTCAAATGGTATACCTTGTCCAATGATGCTCAGTGATATGCAGAACTTTAACATCAATCAAGACTCGAACCCGCATTCCGCTATTTTCGGGGGCCCGCTTAACCAATTGCACCACTGACACCAGTTTTGCCAACACTCTTTCTACCCTATGACGCACCAATCTGTCGGCAAAGAACTATCAAAGGTTTGTCCTGATAGTCGATATAAACAGTGAACCCACTCACGCTAACAGATCTTGAATATATGTGTGATCAAGCAGAATTGTTTTTGTTAAACGGCTTTTAGCGATGCTATGATGTTACAGATATATCTAATGATGTTAAGTGATGTGCAAAACTTCAACATTGGGCGGGACTTGAACCCGCATTTCACTCTTTTCAAGGGAGCGTGCTTATCCAACTACATCAGCGACGTTTGCTTTGCCATCTCGATTTCTACGCTACAAAGTATCGATCGTAGGGTGATGTATCGTAACTAATCGTAGCGTAAGAGGAGTGGTGACGAAACAGGCGTCAGTGGTGCAACTGCTCAAGCACGCGCCGCCAAGAGGAATGAAATACGGGTTCGAGTCCCGGCTGACATCAAAGCTTTGCACATCACTCAACATTATTGGATATATTTGTAACAGCACAAAACTGCTAGAAGCGGTTAAATAAAATTAACTCTATCTGAACATACGGTATACATGGTTGTTCTAAAACTACTGCCAGATTTCACAAACGAGCGTCGTTAGTGCAAAGGTTTAGTACATGCTTCCGGGAAGAGCAAGATTTGGGTTCAAATCCCGGCTGGCGAAATCGTTTCTGCACACCACTCTATATCATTGGGTTTACAACCATATATTTCGCTTTCTAGAGATTTTGCAAGATTCCTCAGAATTCGTGGTCATTCCTATGACCAATAATAGTCTCTTCATACCTTAAGGAGTGATTTTTTGGTAGATTTTGTGATCAAAAAATTCTTCAGATTCAGAACAAAATGAATCTTAACCAAGTCATTCGTGACCATTTCGCAAGTGGCCCCGTTGAACATATTTATTCGTTCTCGTTCTTACTGGAATTATTTCACAAAGCCGAGGTCTGTATTTAATATTGGATATATAGAAAGGAAAGAAAATTTTTTTTTGAATAATGAATTTGATATAGACTGGTAAACTCTACATTTCTAGAGCAGCACCAACTCTACACTGCAGTACGGCTACCTGCTTCTTGGTTTTCTCAAATGCCATATATCACTTCCATCCTTTTCTTCCATGACTTTTGTAGAATTGTTTAGTTATCACATCGGTTAATTTGGTGTAGTGTCTTTGATGATCTTTCAGATAAAGGCAATAGGTCCTGGCATGCATTTGTCTCTAACAAATGTTATCTGTCCACTCCACCAGACTATCGGCACCTTCATGTATAAACGAGTGCACAGGGCGTTGACTAAAGATGCATCGCAAACGTGGTTGTTGATCTGATCCCGCTCCCTGATCTCATCGTTCTTCTGACGTCAAACATTGGTATGCGCTAAGCTCTCGATACCGACTATATAAATACTTATGAGTAGCGATATATATCAGTTACCTTGAGCAAGCCCAATGAAGTAAAATGCATGGACCACTCCGCAATAAATAGCGAACACCGAGAGCTTTCCTAACTTTGCTGTAGGAATGTAACACATCAGGTCTTTTTGATTAATGCTCTGTGGGCGATGAGGATCATTTTGACGCTCAGTTTCTTGGAGGTCTTTTTTCCTTGAACAAAGCTTTTTATCTACGATTTAAGTGATCACTTGAAAGCTTAACTCTTGAATTTCCTACACTTTGCTTAGTTCTCAAAAAGGCCTATGTAGTACATTGCAGCAGTGGAAGCAAAGTTATATTTTACATCTAGATCGCCTAATTCGGTCAGCTAAAATCTCTGGATCGCCTTTTAACATACCACATTACGCTCATTAGATAGATCAAATCTCGGCATGTTTGCGGCATAAATTGGCTATTAGAAAGGTTGTCGTAGCGCAGCGAGAACGAAAACAAAATTACATTTCACATTTCGAGTTTCCTATGCATATATTAGTTATTTATGCAAAAAAACTATGCAAACTTGTAGCGATATTCATGTTCTATCAGAGTGGTGTCAAGCCTAAAGTATTTTCCGAAACAAAGAAAAAAATTCTCGTTGAAGAACGTAAATCGCGCACTAAAGGCGATATCGATCATGCTGCTGTCGCAGGGGTTGAATAAAACTTCTTATCTTCTTAACAAACTAGAAACAAAGGATCTGCCGACTATCTGCATTCATTTTTATAAAATTTTGCAAAAAAAGTTTTCGAGTCTTTATGATATTATCTATTGAATACCTCCCACATTCAGCTTTGAAAGAGCAGTTGTAAAAATATAAATAAGTTGCTATTGGTCACAATATTTATGAAACTATGCCTATAGAAGCACTTATCTGGTTTGTATAATTCGACTAGTAGGTCTAGAGTTCAACGCAGCCTTGTTAAAAATATGTTGTTGAACCGTTTTTCGAGAATATCTATGAGGTCGGAAACGATAACGTTAAGTCAATGTGTTAATGGTAGATTAAAAGCAAAAAATTTTTCAGAAATTGATGGATGCTCTTGGGAAGCCAAATATTTGAGTAAAAAGGTCAAAACCAAACAAAAAGCTCTTCTGAAATGTGAATTTACGTGCCTGTTTCTTGAAATTGCGTTAAGCCAGAATATTATTTTTTCACAGGCATCACTATCACGCCAACCATCACTGCTTGAGGTTACATCTCCTATCGTGATCGTTGGTGATATTCACGGACAATATGGTGATCTACTGAATATATTTGAGGTATGTTTGAAGAACGTATAGAAGTTCTTAATTTCCTCTTCGAGAAGTTGCAACGATTTTCACATGTTACAAGGCAACAAGTTCCCATATTCACTTGTCCTCACACCACCGTTTCAGTCGCAGCACTTCTTGCTTTCGATTTCCTTGCTTGCATTGATCAAGTAGAAACGTATTCGGATTTTTAAGTGTGACTTCGTTGTTGCTTAGAGATTTTTTCGGGTTCCTTATGAATGCTATCAAATGTCGTCTATTCGATTATCTCAAGGGTGCTAAAATATCCATATTTAAATGTTTCCAAGTGGACTGAAGGTGATGAGCCGATACCTGACTAGTCTTGGACCCCCCAGTTTGGGAACTCTTGAGGAATGAGAAGCTTGGTGATCTCTGAGGGAAATCAAACTAGCAGGATTGTCCACAACTAATTCATGCAGTATTGGAGATATAGCCGTGAGAATGAAAAGGCTCAGTTTTCTACCATCACTGGTATTCTCAAACGGTTGTGGAACAACTCCTGTGTGAAATGAAGCCTGCTGCAAGACAAAAAACCTCTTTTCAATTAACAACGACTTACTGCTGACTATGGTAGAGACTTCAGAACACCTAGGACAATTATGTTGAAATTTAATATGGTATTATATTCAACCAACACTAAAAATCAGTAGGCAAAAATCCTTTTGGTCCTAACGGTAACGATGCATCAGCGATATGCCATGACGACCGGCTCAAAATGTACACACATAGATGAGCTCCTTCTCAGACTTTTGTTCTGTCATCTATGAGGCAATCCAAGTTAAATGCATCTTTCCCTACAATAAAATATTAGCTATGTAGCTACATGTGTATGAAGTTTATTATCCTCTTCTCTACACCTTGTATTTTCCATGGAAGTGTTCAATTAGAAGAAAAGGCAGGTCAGACTGTCATTTGAAATTCGAAATCATTGTCTTCGGTCGTAAACTTTTTTGAGATTTCTTTGACACCTCTTCTTGAAAGACGATGGAGTGGAACGAGCGAGCCATTATGTGTTGTAAAGCACCTCCAAACATTACCCCACAAGCGCCCTTGAGTTTTTAGATCTTCTAAAAACACCGCTGCGCTGACTCCGAAATTCATTCGACGTATGCAGGTCTGAGGCAGAATAGTGAAAGCTATCACATGTTGGAGACTACTAATAAACCCACTGAAAAAAGAGACTTATGAAAATTTTGAGCTCTAAACATCAAACATAATAGGAAATTAAGTGATAACCCTAAGTATCCATGCAACGCAGCATATCAAATTCAAAGTTGCCCGAAGAGTCATGGAAGTTAGATTAGAGCCCAGCCAAATGTGGTCTATATATCAAGATCCGGATCTGAAAATATACAACAAGACTGGCTGCTCAGCCAGACTTGGTCTAAACATTAAAGGTGAGAATTGCAAATGAACAACAACAGTAGCTGGCGCGATTTTTGAGCAGGGTGCAGAGCACGTGTGTTCCGACAACGTAAAAAAAACTAACGATAGGCGGAATGATTAATTCGCTCCATGAAGGCAAACTCTCAATCCTGACTTTACGTCGATGATAAAAATGTGTCCCGAAAGTTTGATGGAAACTTATATAGGTATCTCGAAGTGGACAATAGAACCTTGTCATACGCTGTCTTTCAGAAATGTGGTTGGCCATTCGAAACGCGGTATCTGTTTCTCGGCGAATATGTCGATCGTGGGAGGTTGGCTAAATAACATGCTCAAGAATAATGTTTTTCAAAATAAACACTGAACCATTATTACAATAGTCTACATGAAATTGAATGGATACAAGTCGCGGAATATATACGGTTCGGCATCACTCTGAGAATCCTCTGACGAACAATTTTGCTCTATTAACTATAAGTTTTCGTGACATCTATCAGTTTATAGCAAATCGTGGGAGAAGAAGCCAATTTGATTTCTTAGTTTTCCCTCTGAAGAATACAAAGCAAAATTGATCTTCAGGTGCCTACAGCGAAACATTTCGCGAGTGGGATTTACACTCTCCCTTCATTGAATTTCAACTAATAACGGCTAGAATCATTTCTATGGCTGAAGATGATGCTTTTCTCACTTAATCACCCCGTTTCTAGTTGATTAAAACATACTGACTGAGTCTGTAAGCATAACAGCATTAATTCTCTCAGATTCTTCCCACTGTCTTTTGTGTTCACTCTCTTCAGTTTCTGTTGTCTTCGAGTGAGATAAATTTGGCCTCGGACACGAATTAGTAAGAAATCATAACTAATATTAATAATCTTAGAATGCTGGTCATAAAAGAAACTCCGTAATACAAATTTATACGAAACAGCTTGAAACCCTTTTTCTAGCTTTACTTAAGGTAGATCTCGGTCCAGGGCAATGTGAACTAGAGATTTAAATGATTTCTGACAAAGTTAATGAATAGCAGCAGAGCACTGCCAGATATAACAGCAAAAAAAAACAATAACCTTGAGATAAAATAGACCCTCATATTAATGAATAGTTCATATGTTGACTGACTATCTTAATAAATGCACCAATCTTTCCACTGCATACACTGAAACAAAATAAATAGAAAAATGTTGCAGGAATTCCTTGGAAGTGCTGGTTCTTTTGCTGGCTCTTCAGATTCAATTTCCTCTGCAGTTTTTTCTACTTCGTGGGAACCATGAAATCAGATCCGTAAATAAGTTCGTTTATCATTAGGACGTACTGATGGTTATGTGTGTAACTACGTTGAATCATTAATGCAGATCTGGCACTCTTCAGATACTATGGATTTTACGCCAACCTTCGACTGAGATTTCCCGATGGCAACGAAAGCAAAATCCTTTTGAATGCAGCGGCAAAAGTTTATGCGTAGGTGTTTGTCAGGAACTCTTATCAAATGACATAGGTTTGATGCCTATTTAGGTGTTATCTTTTTGAATGACTCGTCATCACAAATAGTGTAGAATCAAGCACTTCTTTCACTCGATCCGTTTCTCTCATTCATGATCTAAAAAAGTCTTCGAACATTTCAAGTGACGCGATTCGGCTGTTGCTTGTAGACTTTGTCCTCTTTGTGAATGGTCGTTAAATGCTGATCGAGACGACCCTTCTCGCCGATCCGGCAATAGTCTAGCTAAGGTTTTCCCACATGGACATGCAGGAAAGCGTTGGGCAGGAAGCTTTTTGATAGCTTATATCATTGTCCAGTGTGCTGCACTTCGGGCTTTCATTAGCGAAAATTCTATCTCTTATTTTAGGCAACTTCCACTTGCAGCCTTACTTTGCGGAAAGATCCTTTGCGTTCATGGAGGTCTCTCTCCAGAACTAGAATCTCTCGAGGACATTCGTAAAATAAAAAGGTGTGTGCCCTTCTTACAAGCGCAAAGAGTGGAAACGGTAACTACGTTTGCGGAAACCTCAAATGAGCGCGATTTTTACGTTCTAAATTCCTCCACAAGAGATAAAGTCAAATAGAAACAATGAGCTAGTTGAATCTGTACTTGCAAATGACTTCGCTGGCTTTTTCGCGTAATGACAGGCTTCTTCTTAGAAGAGTCATGTCGTAGGCGAACCAAGCAAGTGGATAATTAAGTGTGAAACATAATTTTATTTTCGCTGCTGCAACATAATACAAAGTTTTTTTTCAAAACTGTAGAGATTATCAAAATCGAAGAAATTTGGCTTTTCGAGTGATTACCAAACATCTAGAAGATAACTTGTATGCATCGAGAAGGGCCTTCAAACAATCGTGTGCCTCAGTTTTTACACGTCGTCCTTCAGGGGTTCATCTTGATAAAATCTTATAACTTGACGATGATAAAATTGCGGATGTTCTCTAGGACTTAGTTTCAAGAAAGTAGGCTGGAAGTTCTCGTCTACTCTTGGTTAAACAAAACGAATCTTATATTAAAAATCGAGTGAACTATTCTATTATTATCGCGTGAAAATTAAGATGATTTGTAACGCATCGCGGCAACTCAATTTCAGAGGTTCGATTGAGCCAACAGGTTTAGTGGAGGATCTGCTCTGGGCGGATCCTTCGCCTTCGTGCACTGGCTTTGAAGAGAACACCGACCGTGGTTGTTCTTATTGTAAGCTCATGAGATCTTCTCTATTATTTGTCTCTGTGAAACGCTGAATTGTTAGCAGCTTGAACTCTCAGGCTGTGATCCCTAAAAATTATCATATCGTTTATGATGAAGGTTGAGATTTGTTTTTAGATTTTGGAACTGACGTAATCGCTGAACGATGCGCTAAGCTTGGCATACTTATGATCGTTCGTGGACATCAGGTAAACAGCAAGTGTAACTTCACTTTTATTTTCTAAACACTCGGAGTTTAGTTATTCAACTTAGCATTCATTAGTATTCAAGTGCGCTTTGTTATATATAGGTTTTGTCAAAATTACGCTTTCCGCTTGAGTGGCACCAGATTGTAACCATTAGTTGGGTACGTGGTAACTTTTGGAACTGAGACGACCACCGCTTCCGATTATCATGTACTTACCTGAAGAAAATTCCAGATATTCATTTACTATCAAGTGGGTTGTGAATCAAATGATTTAGGCTACTTCCCACTTCGTGGAATGTCATCTGGGCAATGAAATCATGAATGTAACTAGTGGTTTGATACCTATGAGCACGCACTAGCTAGTCAAAGCTGAAATAATCATAAGATTGTCATCAATTTGATGTAAAGACAGACATTTAGGTAGTCGATGAAGGCTATGAAATTAGCAATGGTCGAAAAGTGGTCACACTGTTTAGTGCTCCTGGATACCTGGATCACTATGTGAACAAGGGAGCCGTGATGATGGTGAGAAATCCTAAAATGAAGCCAAATCTTGTTGATAGAAATTGTATTCAAGAGTGATCATAGCTTTGTGTTAGTGGGTATGCAATGAAGATGGTCAAAGTAAGCATTGATCCGCATCGCTTCAACCGCAATCGTCCGATACCAGTTGTTAGTTGTTCGAATGAATCGATGTTTACGGTCAAATTCGATTCCACGAGGATGCGAACGCCGCCGACATCGCTGCGATCGCATGTTCCAAGAAACAGATCTTCTCCGGTGTCACAGACAGCGTGAAAAGGGTGGCGTCATTTCGTCTCAGCAAGGCCAAGTGCGTCATATTAGTCCCTTTCTATTTTGTCAACCTACTTCGGAGATAAGATTTTAGGAGCCTCTCTGTACTCGTCCTACCCAGCGCTGCTATACCTCTTTCGGGGTCAGAGGAATGAGGCCCATATTTATTGCTGTTTCTAGCATTTCTGATACTCAACCTATAGCTTGCTAGGCTTAAACGTGGAGGCTGGGAACTCACAAGCAGCTTGCCAGTCTCTCCCGTAGGAGCTTATTTGTTGGAGGCGACTTCTAATCGCCTCCCATGTACTTACCAGCCTCTTGATTGTAGGCTTTTGGCCGTCTTGACTTGCAGAGTTGTAATTTTGTCCAATCGGCACTACAGAAGCAGTGAGCTCATCCCCTGAATCCACCTGCGTCTCTGGGACGCACACGGTCGCTTTTGGTTGGCGTTTATTCTCCTATCCACCACCTTGGAACGCGCCACGTGCCTCCGCGTCTAATCGGGCGGGATCCCTCAGAGAGGGAGGCTCGCGGATATATATAGCAATCATGTTTGTATATGAGCTTTTGATAATTTCAATCATACTAAGCACTTAATGAAGTAAAATCTTCGCGTGCATATTTCTATTTCATATGATTCTCTAAATTGATTGTCACTAAATTTCACTTGGCGATCAGTCTCAATGAAATGGTCTATGAGTAACAAAGTGTTTCATACTTTTGAAATGAGTCTGCCAACATTATAGCAATACACTGGGTACGAATCAGCATTTTCAAAAAATTTGGTGCCAATGCTAAACTTAACAAATAAAAAATTGACAAAACTTTGTCCGTACCGTATATTTATAAAAGGATAAAAGGATAAAGCTTCTGGCGTTGATCATTCCCTGAGGGATGCGCCATGAATTCGACTTTGATTTTCAACTTCGTTTGAGGTGATTGAATGCACATCTGGCCTTTACAATGACTCGCGATGGCCTCCTGTTTAACTGAGTCACTGCTGCTTGCCCTTCCAGACAAGTCTGAGACGTTTGGTTCCAATTTACCGACCCCAGAGGGATTAATGGCATGGTGAGCCATGAGCGCGAGATCGAACCAGTGACCTCGTGTGCGACGTAGGGCACATCTAACCACTACGCTACATGCGCTCGTACCGTAATATATATATATATATATACACATATATATCTGGATATCTAGATTCATCATGATGGCCCAAATCATCCATGGTAATCCACAATTCCAAAAGTCTCAACGGTGGGTGTGGGAGTCTTCCAATGGAGAGTACGATAACGAAGTGGACCACATCTTAGTAAATCGAATGTTTTGCCTGACCGATGTCGCTGTTGTTTCTAAGTTCCACACGGGATCACACCAACGCCTCTTTTGCGCAACGATCCGTTTCCGTTGAAAGGAGAGAAAGCCGCTAAATTCAAACAACGAAGCCCCAGAACTACCATAAACTGGGATGTATTGAAATTATTAGTCGGGTCATGAGAAAATACCGTTGTTCGCAAAATCGACGAATAATGTGATGGGCTCGTAGATCATCTTCATGCTAGCGCTATGAAAGCCGGAGTCCTAAAGCCACAAAGAGACGCTTGTATCCGCAGACACTCGAGCTGACACGTCAGTGTGGAATCGCACGAGCCACAGACAACCGGACCCTCACATCCGAACTTGCGAAACACTGCAGAGAAGCGCTAAAAGATTAACTCAAGAAGAGACGAGCAGCAGTCATGGCAGAAGCTGCAGAAGCCGAGAGGAGCATTCGCAAAGCCCGGGAAAGCTTCGCCGATTACAAGACCAAGATGATTGCACTCCGACGCCAAGATGGGATACTTATAGATTCCAGAAGGGTAATAGAGAAAATGATCCACCAGTACTACTCGGATCTCTTCGCTAGCCATGTCCTCTTATCGTCATATAAAATTGAAAGAAGACGAATTTGTCGTTTCACCGTCCCTCCCTTCTGAAATCCGACATGCCATATCGTCGGTGAAGAACAGAACAACACCCGTTCCAGACAGGATTAGACCACAAAACCTGACGAACCTACCAACAGTCTCATTAACACGCCGGCTTGGCTCTTCACGCTATCTGTCAGAATGCAAGCTCCCAATCAATGGAAAATCAGTAAGACCTTGTTGTTGTTTAGAAAGAGAGACCTTCGCGACATAGGTGTTCATTGCTCAATCTGCTTGCTGTCAGTTGTCTATAAACTCTTCACTTGAGTCATCCTAAAATGGATTGGCAGTACACTGGGCGAAGGGCGGCCATGCGAACAAGCAGGGCTCTTGAAAAGGATTTAGTACCATAGACCACATCCGCGAGTTTCACGAGAGTACAAACAACCACTATGTCTCACTTTCATCGACCTGAAGAAAGCCTTTGATTCAGAGGAAATACAAGCGGGTATATAGGCTCTAGATAATCAGAGCGTCAGTACTCGGTACGTAACGGTACTTCGTGAGCTATATAAGAATTTCACGACCAAAATACTGCCATTCTACAACAATATTGCCATTTAAGAAAGAGGGTTCGACAAGGCGGCACAATTTCGCCAAAATATTCACAGCCACCCTCCAAAATGTCATGCGAACATATGAATTGCTACGATATGGGAGTGAAAATCGACGGCCGACAATTAAACCGTCTTCGCTTCATTGATGATATTGCCTTCATAACACCAAGCATGAGCCAAAGAGAACGAATGTTGACAGATTCCGATAACACCTATGGAAAGATTGGCCTCCACCTAAACCTAACGAAAATGATGTTCTTGAGGAACGGATGAGTTTTGAAGGCCACATTTACGCTCAACGAAACGAACATTTCTGAGTACTCCTATTACATCAATCTAGGTCGCGAAATCAACATAATTAATGACTTAGCTCCAGAGTTGAGCAGGAGGATACGAGAGGCTTGGGGAACGTTTAAGAGCGTAGAGGATGTAGTGAGAAGGACCAAGAGCATCCGACTCCGTGCCCACTTTTTCGACTCGACGACTATCTCTGCCCTATCGTATGCATCAGAAACCTGGTCGCTATGTGAGCAGGATGAAAGATCACTTGGCGTTATTGAACGCGCAGTCAAAAGGTCGATGCTAGGAGTATTCCGTGTCACGCAAATGAAAGAAAGGATCCAAAGTTCGGACCTACGTCAACAACCGAAGATCAAAGACGCCGTTTTACACACCAGGATATCGAAAACAAGGTGGGCTAGACACATGATGCGCTTCAACGACAACCTATGGACGAGAGCCGTTACCGACTGGATGCCTCGGGGCATCATAGCGCTCTACGGTACAATTTCACGAAAAGACTAGAAGAAAGATTCGATGCTCAGCGAATCCTGGAGCGAGAAAGACCCACTGGGCTACTCTTGCACGCGGAGAAAAAAATGGACGCATTGCTGGTGCCCGCTCGAGTCATTCGACGATAAACGGGGCGACAGGTGACACAGGTAATACAGGTGATAAGAATGGAAGACACATTCTGAATAGAAGGAAGTTTTTAGATAGAATTAGCTGAGAAATGAGAAAACCGGAGTGCTGAAAGCATTCAAATCCAAGTCCTCGTATCTCGTAGATAGTTGAAATTGAAAGAAAAGCAATGAGCATTTGGTATTTAGGTATCTGCTAATCGTACAGTCACTTTCAAGCAGTTCATTAGGCAAGTTTTCACGAAGAAAGAAAACACCTCGAGAGACCAATGTCGGTGTAGATCTATGATTTCTGACCAATAAAGCCTCCCAAATAAACGTTCACGACTGTAGAGTTTGATATAGAAGCACCTGCTAGAGTGGAGTCTTTGAACAGTGAAATTGAAAAATGAGTTCGATATAGGACGACCTAATAGAATATCCCGAACATTGAAATGCTGTCGATAGCTTAAAGAACCGTCGATAAGCAAAATTATCTTAACATTTCTTCACTCCTGATCATGAATGAAGGCAATAACAAAGCAAAAAGATGTTGATTGCGAAATTTGCGTCATTTGCGCTCATCGATCAGTCACTCAGATAATGATTTTATAGATTTTTATCTCGTCCGTCTACTAATCAAAGCTTCTATTGCAGCCACAAAAATATTCATCTCCCTGGAAAAATTCGATTAACAATGCAACAAACTTTTTTTTCTGTCCATGAAGGCTTGTAATCACTTGCCGCAACTGTTAGGTGGAGCAAAAGGTTTCAGGAAAAATTTGAAAGTTGCAACCTTAGAAAACCTTGTGCATATATTGATAGTTTTGTATATATTTACCTAGCTCACTAATTTTGGCTCTAGAATGCTTATTGAGCAGCATGATTTCCGTGTGTTAATCCTCCCTTATTGGAGAAAATAACGATTTTTAAGCCATCGATCAGATCAATGTGGGTGAAGGTGCTGGCATGCAGGTAATATGGAGTGTGGGCGGATGGTTTAAGCTATTGAAAGCAATTTTGATCTCGAAAAGATCCTTTGTTCTGGCCGTCAATCTGTTACGGACGAAAGTGAGTTGCAGGCCGCTTTGGTGGCTGAGCCTTCATCAAGCACTCGCGATTTGGCTGAGGAACTTAGTGCGTCCAGGTGGATCGTTCTCAATAAATTCACCAATTTGACTCCGTCCACAAGGAGCATTGCTAGGATCCGCACAAACTAGCAATGATGGTCTATACTTTGAAGAGAAATTGCTGTTGCTCTTGTTGTTACCTTGCACTTAACAATGAAACTTTTCAAAAATTCTCCAAAACTTTTTGCTCAGCCCTAATATTTTGCCAAACACAGCCATCTTCTAGTGAAACTGCACCGATCAGCATGAGAAATTGTTGAGGAAAAAAATGGATATTTTGGAAATAAATATATCTCTATGTTGCGGGTGTCTCTGCCTTAGTACCACTCGTTTACATGGAGTACGACGTGTGTCTGTGAAACGGTCAGAGAAGCCTGTGAAAAATGTCAAGGCAGCTAAGGCAGCTCACACAATCCAAGCATCAATGTACTTAGGAAATTTCGCCTACTGAACCGAGCTATCACAATGACGATTTCTAACGAAAATAGTCAAAGAACTCAATTTACTCCAGCATTGATACAAATTACAGTGCCGCCAACTTTCATTAGGCAGCTCAACGCTCAAAGCAAGCGATTGCACCTCCAAAAGTGCCGATAATAGCAGAACAACAAAATAAATTCTTTCATCAATAGCACTTAGCCACAACTTCGCATACTGTTGCGGCTATAACAATAACAAATACTTAGTTTGACACATGTTAGCACAAAGGAATCATGATAAAGTATTTATTATTATTAGTCCTCTATCTAGTCCTTATCACACTTTTTTTCCGCTTTGTGAATCCCGGTACTTCTAGCATTCAATTCGTTTCTTTTTTCTCTTTTTCTGAACGTCGCTGAGTACTGGTCAAGCACGTTTCTTTGCAATCATGAGAATATCCTGGGTGTAGTATTTCATAGGGCGTTCGCTGTCGACTACCGATGAGTGTTGGAAGGTGGGGTTCGCCCTCCCCCTCACGCTGCGACGACCATCACATCCACTCGGTCACGTTCGCTCTCCCCTATGTTAAGATATAGAAACAAAATGTCTTCAAATGTAATAGCGTGGTAATAACAGTGGGGATCTGTCTACATATTTGTTCAAGATTAGAATAACAAGAGAAGTTGGTGTCCAAGTAGATAGTAGTGCTCGGCGTGGTTCGACGTGAAGTTGATCCCCCCTTCTTCAACACTTCCTGGAAATCAATAACGAGCTCCCTGTGGACAGCCCAACCTAACAGAGATTCACAGAAGATTCACTGGTAGTACATTAAAGTACGTATTTTAGTGGCATTTCATTCTCTACTAGTATGAAACTCATCGTTTCAACCTTTATAAAGGCTTCTTTTTAGAAAAAAATTAAAGTGCCCGCGTGCCCATAGGATCTGCATTCTTCCATGAGAATGCTATATCTCTAAGATAATATAATAATAATATAAACCTCCAGGTACACGCAGGATAAAAAGACACAACCATGACGACTTCGAGGTAGTAGTCAAAATCCTAGGGCACGAAACAAAAACATCGGCGCGAAAGACCCTTGAAGCTGTCTGGATAAATTACAGAAACCCGCAAATCAACAAAAAGGGAGAGTGCCTTAACACAACCAACCACATGGCACCTTATCTCAGATTGATTTTCTAGCATGAGTCTCAGCTGACACCTATCCATAATTTGACCTAGGTGACATGGGAGGCGAGTTCATACGTCACCCTGGCGCTAACAACATAGGTAGTCTCTGGACTAGAATGTAAAGTGAGTGGTGTTCCCTGAATCAGTTATCGCCTATCAACACCGTAGATTTTCAATTCATTTTCTTTCTTTTTTTTTCTCTCACAGTATATAGTCATATAATAAAGCTACAATGAATAAATTTTTTGCATTCAGCCTAAAAATACCGTACACTTCCTTCCGCTGTAGAACATGCTGAGTGACAATGCACTGCTTCAAAACTCGCATCACTCGTTTGTTCGTTTGCTGCGTAAAGCGAAAGAAGCTTATTGTTGTTGTCGAGTTCTCTGCCTTCGCTTACATACAGAAACCTGTGACTCGAAAATGTTACACGTGGCTGTGAAAAATACAGTCATCTTCTCCAACACCAAGTTAATTAAAGCTTCTCTTTTTAGCCCGACGTAAGGAGTAGATAAGAGTAGGAGGCAAAACGCCGATTAAGTAGACAACGGGATCATGTCGCATATATTCGCTCAGAGCCTCAGGAGAAGAAGAAATCTCAGTCGAGACAGCAGTTGTAGGCCCGCCGCACGTATGTGTGAAAATCTGTAACTCTCCTTATACAGTGTCAAGGGGATGCCTTGAAATCTTAGCTGCCGTGTCATTTTACTGAATGACCTGCCTGCATATATCCGCTTTATCAGGCTACTACAAAGCGCTTGTGTCTTCTTGCCGCTGTTTTTTGATTCAATACCATAGATTTCAATTTCAGAGTCGGCCGCGGAGGACGCCCACTTCCACGTCATAGTGTTCTAGAGCAGTCTGTGAAATCGTGGCAGACTGGGGGGACCTTCGTCACGGATTCATTCCGTACTGATATGAAAACTAATAAACTTTTGTCTGTATTGTTTGCTCAAGCAAGTGTAGACGAAAACTTAGCACGCAAAATCGCTAACCTGTACTATCACTATTGTACAACCGGTTGAATCAAAGGATCTTAAGTACGAAATATTTCTCAATGACAAGGGGCGATCGGTGGTATTCAGTGGATTATACAAAGTGATTTTATACGTATCATACACATACGCTTGCGTATACATCTACATATGTACTATATCTGATCCGTCTTTACAGGCAGGTCTTGTGAATTCTTGATATGCTTCCATTAACTCTGCCATCTTGCCACCGTCATCCATGAGCTGGTCGAGCTAGTGTATGACTTTCGGTGAAAGTAAGGACCCTCTTAGTATTGTATAAGCCGAGGACAGCAGGGCCAGACGTTTGCAGAACGCCGCAAAAACAAAATGTTCTTTTATTAGCACTTTATGTGATTCGTCGTCACAGTGTTTTTTTTTTACTGCGCGAACCCCAGTGCTTTTAGCATTCAATTCGTTCTTCTTTTTCTTGAATGTCATAGAATACTGGTCGAGCGAGTCTCCATAAAATCTTCGACGAAAGCCTTGCTGTGGCGCTCCAAACGACGTTGTTGCTGAACTGCGAAGAGGAGTGTTTGGTGGAGCTCGGCTCCACTTGCGCCGTGACCAAAGTTACAACCAGTCAGCCACGGCGCCCCAGCAAAATGTTCTCTTATGTAAAATGGCTGAAAACTTATTGCTTTATTATTTGGTTCTTTTCGAGGACTACAGTAATTTTTGTGCCTGCAACAAATCCAATGATTTCTCCTCTATCATTGAAGCACGGTGTAAGGATCTGATTTCAAAATTGAATATGTAATAGAGAAATGCAGCTCTTTGTTGCCGTCAAGATGACGGGAGAATTTCTGCTTTTTGTGTCCCTGATGGGATGTATTCTTGGAATTTTTTATATACCGAACGAAACTTCTGTGCGTTAGCATTATGTGCCATTTTCTCACAACAAATAGAATCATTCGGATGTTACCTGAGCAGTGAGCACTTGTTAAGTATTATTTCAAGATTTGCACTCAACATATGGAGGTATAATGGTTGTGGCGATTGTATCGATACTGTTGAGCTGTTAGACACAGGTAGCATAGGTAGTACAAAGCAGTATCCGAGGTAGTGGATACTAGGAAGGTAGAAGGTAGTACTTCTTAAAAAGAGTGGCATATATTATTAACACAGAGAACATTCGTTCGGCTGATAGGAATATTCGAAAAATACATCCCATCAGAAGCACAAAAAGTAAAAGTTCTGCCGCCACTTTGACGGGAACAAACAGCTACCTTTTTCCATGATGTATTCAGTTCTCATATTAGCTCGTTGCACCATCCTCTAGTGATAGAAGAGAAATTATGGAATACATTGTAGGCACAAAAATCGCCGAGGTTATCTAAAACACCGTATCAATATCAGCAAGTTTCCCGTCATTTCACAAAGGATAACATCTTCCTACTGTGACGTCTTGAAAACGTCTGGCGCCGCTGTCATGGACTGACAAGTAGCGCACGCTCGACCATTATTCATCAAGCACATAATCAACAGAGTCCTACTTTACCGAAAATCGTACACTAACTCGACCACCTCAATGAATCACAGTTGAAAACATGTCAAAAATTCACAAGACCTACCTGCGAAGACGGATCAAATCTAGTGCATATGTATATGTATACGCAAACGTATGTACATGATAAGTTTATACTTCACTTTCTACAATCTCCATGTATGCCACCGACAGCCCCTTAGCATTGAGAAATCTTCCAAATATATCATACTTAGATCTTTTGATTCGACCCGGTTGCACACTGATGATACCACTGGTTAGTGATTTTGCGCGTCTACACTTGCTTGAGCAAACAATACAGATAAACGTTTATTAGTAATTATGTCAATACGGGGTGATTCTGTCACGATGGTCTTCTCTGTCTGCCACGATTTCACAGAATGGTCCAGAGCATCGCGACGTGGAAGTGGGCGCCTTCTGCGGCTGACTCTGAATTGTTTACAGTTGTATTCAATCAACAACAAACAGCAGTAAGAAGACGCAAGCACGCTGTAGTTACTTGAAAAAAAAATGGAGAAATGCGGACAGGCCACTCAGTAAGAGGGCGGCAGCCAAGATTTCAAGGCAACCACATAACACTGTGTAGGAAGAGTTACAGATTTTCTCACGCACGTGCGGCGGACTCAACTACTGCTGTATGATTGAGATTTTCTTCTTTTTTTTCGAGCTTTTGAACGAATGATATGCGACGTGATCCCAGAGACTGCCCGATCAGTGTCTTCTAGTCTACTACGTCTAGCTAAAAAGCGAAGCTTTTATTAATCTGTTTTTGTAGAGCAATAGGCAGTATTTTTCACACCTATGTGCGAAGTTTTCGAGAAACAACTAACTTTAGATAAACAGGCTGAGGCACAGAACTCGGCGACAACAATGAGCTTTCGCTCGCTCAACGCAGAAAACGAACTAACCAGGGATTCGAGATTTGAAGCATTGCAGTGTCACTCAGCATGATAAAAGTTACATCGACTGGATAGAAGTGAACACAACAATATAAAAAACCTAACTTTCTCACTACTGAAAGTTCATCAGAAACAATGGCCTTATGCGAGATTTCTCCAGTCTACATCGTGTACTATACTCGTGAAGGCAGAGTATCCACAATGTATAACTAAATCACTGAATCGCTAATGGTGCTGTGCTGTATGATCGGTGTGAAAATGATCGTCTTCTTAGCTGTCGTGAGTAACTGGGGCGCCTCCGGCTTCCTTAACTTCTCTCCCCTCTCCCGGCTTCGACCCCATTAGCCGGCTATGTTAGAAACTGAACCATACCCTTTTTCTCCACTTTTATAGTAGTATAATCATTATCATCAAACAAACAAACGATCACACAAACCAAACATGATCATATTCATGGCAATGGACCGTTTTTAAACTTCGCCATAACCATTCAATATGGTCAGAGAGAATGTTTTGAGCCTCTTCAAGATTCACATGTCAGTCGCTCACGTACCAACATCGGAAGGGCCTCAGACATCCTTGTGAACTATATTGAATGTTCACGGCAAGGATTAAAAAAGTCGACTGTAAATGCTGCTAAAGTTTCATTTATTTTCTTATTCGTCCCATCCATACAGCAATTTTGTGATAGCTTAGTTTTTCAACATCCAAGGAGGAAACTTCATATTGTAAGCATTGACAGATTTCTCAAGTAATACAGAGAGTAGACTACAGTTTGAGAACCATGAGTAAATCCCACAAGTTCAACTTGAGGCGGTTGTCGAAGATTTCACACATTTTTGGCTCAAGATTTTTCAGAAGTAAATTACATGCAAAGAGGTGGAAAAAAAAATATTGATTCTTCACTACTTGCTCGAGAGGAGTAATACTGAAAGACGGACGATAAACACGCCGATGGTTCATCAACCTTGCCTATTAGAGTTGGTGCCCCATAGGCACTATACAATATCAATCTGCTTCAACTTCCTACTCTTAGTTTTGCCTTCTCTTTTGAAACGAAACCATATTTGCCAGCAGAACCACATTCTTCTTGATGTGTATGTTTAACGGAGAAAGGAGTAACCCTGTGGATAGTGATGTAGTGTATGAAGAAGCGAGATTGGAAGGGTTGCGCTACTTCGAACCCTCTGCTGTCACCTCTCGCAATCAATTATCTGAACGCCTGGAAATGCCTCAGCTCGGATCTTGCCAAGAGAGTCGTCTCAATGAACACTCCATCATTAATAAAGAAGATTAAATTCCAAACAGCAGCTGAAGCGACACGTGAAATATGCGAAGTCCTTTGTGAAGGACTGACTATGCGAAGTCCTTGTGAAGGATTAATCCAAGGAAACGAAACGAATGAAAGTGGTGAAATTTGCGCCGTGAATCGTCATAGCTGGTCATGCAAGATATGTAGAAAATCGATCTTATCTTCAAACTATATTTTTCCCTGTTCGGTGCTGTGATGACTTCAACTTAGGAGCTGATGGAAACATGCATACATACTGTGCGCCAGCTGTGTTACACAAGTGAATTTGACTTTTTCACCTGAAAAAAGGATTTTGGTCAGAATTTTTCTCAGAAAATAGACATGTCAAGTTCTGCATGCGCTTGTCGTTTCTCTTCCGCAATATCGATGTGTTCTTATGAAGGAGATTGGAAATTTACGGAATCATGATTTCGTTGCTTTGTTTCATGTCAGGATTTTTACGACTTTTTGAACACACTCTGCGATTTTTATATTGCTCGCGTTCACACTGGTTGAGAAATATACCTTCAGCTGAATAAAGAAGTGGTAATAACCGTTCCGCTACATATCACCACTTTTCCAACACCTAAGTAGAACAATGTTTCGCACTTCGAAATTTGTGATCACTTTCTTAATGTTCACTGAGTGTAGTTAGTCCCGTTAGTTCTGCACTCTGAACAGTAGTGCATCATAGATTAGATTTTTTGTGCGAGTATACGAAATTTTCATAAAATTTGAAATGCAAAGAATGACATTTCATGTTTTTCTTATCCGCGAAGACTTGAGTTTTACGGTATTGTTGTAAGAAGGACCTGGAGTATATATGACCTCTGTTCTGATTTTTTTGCTAACAGTTTATTCCGGCGCACTCAGTCCTTTTCCAAATCTCCTTCTATTTAGTTGTAGATTCTCCAACGAACACGATGTGATGGGTATGAGTCGAGGAAAGCTCCATTCTCCTATGGAGTTATCCAAATCCATGTTTGAGAAAATTCAATGATCAGTGACCAGTTATTCGCTGTCAAAGAACACGATTATCGTACGGAAAATACAGATATCTAATAAAATTGTAGAGGGAGACTCAACATATGCTGCAAAGTATGGCCAAATGTTGACAACATAGCACTTGTATGATGATTTATCATAATGTACTCGCTGCATGCGGATCACTCATATTCAGAGAGTGAGAGTGCAGAATTTTCCCTACTATTCCTCCTGTTCTCATCCTCTTAAGCCCTAGACCTGCCTCTAGATCCTGGAAAAACCATAAATTCACCACGACAGAAATACGTGACTTTTGGGGAAGCACAAACCAAAATTAAGCGTAGTCAGAAATCTGGCAAGTACTTTAGTATGTCACTGTGAGGAAACCATATATTCTAACGACTCAGTGTTGTACAATTCAGGGTATTTTGAAAGTGAACCTTGTGCCTGTCTTATTCCATGTACACTCCACGTCCTTCTGAACACGTTCCCCATATTTTTGGTAAACGCACAATTTTTTTTGTGTAACTAAAAAAAACATTCGTCTACTATGCATTCATATAAGGTCATCTTTAGTTTTTGGGCTTTAAATGGAATATTGCGACGTTCACCTAAAAATTTTGATATTTTCTCATTCCCAGCATCACTCACTCGAGAAGTAAATGGTACCGCTGAAGATTGAAGAACACTGAACTACTTGTGAAAAGCGATGCCGCACACTGCAACGTCATACCAGATCGTGGGGATACACAGGTAGGTATAAGGTAATCAGCACCTCTTGTCCACCATGGTCATACTCTAAGCTATCACACTTGCTTCGGAAGCAGTGGTCTCTCATTAGAACTGAGAAAATTTCCTTCCGCAATCATGGCCGTTTTTGCGTGGCGGTGCGACGCTTAGTGCGCGTAATTAAGTCTCAAATGGAGTACTCATCAAAATCAAGATGTACGGTCAGAAAAATAAAGCAGCGTACATACGGAGATCACACGATCGTGAAAGGCTTGAATGAAAATTATTGCAAGGGATACATTCACGGATGACGCTAGCCATATCATTTGCATGGAAAGAACGATCGATTTGCTTATAAGAAGTTTGGAAGACGGTTCTATGTTCTAAGATAAGGTGCTGGAAAGTGATGGAAACCTATAGGTATCACGCCAATCACTACCGTAAGTTCATTATAACAGAGATATAGATAACTCGTCGCTAGAGCGCTAAACTGAAACGATGGAAAATCAAAGCGTTCGGTCTCCATCTGCAGCTTCGTGATGCATCTCGCAGCAGTGTACCGAAGCAGCGCCATGATGAAGAAGACTGGACATCTTTCAGGACCTCTACGGTCGATAAAATGAAATGAGCTGCTTAGCGATTTGACATGTCTCTGATTTTCTCTTTTCAAAAGGGTCTGAAACGAATTTATCAACATCGGAACGACAGCGACTGACTGTGTGCCTGCAGCTTGGAGTCCACTCAATGATAACGTTCGTGTTCCACTGTACCTATACTATCTAACTACTGCGGGCGCACTCTGTTCTGTTAGAGCAAAAGTATGACAAAATGAAAATTCGCTTTTTATTCCAATCACAATTGATCTGATCGAAAAAACAACACAGTAGGCACACTACGATTGACAAAAGTTAAGTTTTGTACAAAACGCAAACAACACAGAAAAGCAAGGATTTCAAAATACAAATTCAAATCATTACAAGAAATCGTAAAAGAAAGCGAAGCAAATCACAAGAGTCAACGATAGATCAAAGTTGAATTGAATTTGACAATTCCTGAACAAAGCCTAAAGCATTTCGTTGGTTCAATGAAATAGTGGCAGTTTCCCGTCAGCTAAGGATTTTCTAGCTTTTTGCAAATCTTCTGCAATAACTAATGAGCTGCAGAAGTAGTGATTAGGAGAGAATCGTAGAAGAAACTTTGCCGATGCGAAAGCATGGCTATCAGCACTTTGAACCATTCAACACTCTATGTTTACCCTTCTTCAGAGTTTTCACATCTACACAATACATACGGTAAGAAAAACATCCTAAAACTCTTGGCACTGATCAATACCTAGGGGATGTGCCGTGCATTCGTCTTCACTTAATATCGTTTTGAGTGGCTGCATAAAAACTGCTCTTTAGAAATAACTCATGGTGGCATAGCAATGCATAAAGTCACTGCTACTGCCCTGCCAGACAAGTGTGGTACCTTTTCACCGACCACGGAGAATGGAAGGTTTGGAGAGCTTTGAGTGCGGGATCGATCCATCGCCGATCGACCGATCAGGCATGATGCGCGTGTCACAGAGAACCTCTAACCATGGCGCCACACACTCCCCCACGATACGATAGCGATTAAACTGTGATAACAGCATTGGTAGTCAGAGTCAGGAATTCAGGAACGCGCATTAAATACGTCTTCACAGTGTCTTCTTCTTCACTGCGCGAATACTAGTACGTCGTAGAATACTGGTTGAGCGCGTCTCCTTGCAGCCTCGAGGACAGCCATGCTGTGGCGTTCTACAGGGTGTTCGTTGTTGACTACCGGGGATTGTTCGTGGGTGGGAGGATTCGGAATCAAACCCACGCGCTCCGCGACACCTTCCGGAAGTCGAAATACCTCTCGATAAAATGTTCAAAAAAAGGGTCTCGAAGAACCACTGACAGCAGAGACGTGGTTTTCGGCTTCACCCCTCCTCCTCCTCTATTTCTGATTGAATATCGAGCGCTATACTTAGTGTGGTCAGAGAGCTCCAGAACTCACTAAAATAAAAATGAACACCGTAGAGTCCACACGTTCACTTAACTCACAACTTATAGACATTATAAAGTAGATACGGCCGTTATGGGCTAATAAAGGCAAAACCACGAACTAATAAAAACGTCGCATTTCAGGTAATAACGATGAAAGCGAGAACTCTAAGCAATCGAAGTGGAAGAAATAACTGTGTACGTAAGTAACAGAAAATATCTTCAAGTAAGACATTTAGAATGCTACGAATGGAGCCAAAGATACAGCACAAACCACATTGTTTGATATAAGCGTATTGAGGTATGGAAAACCCTCAATAATAGGCAGGAGTTAAGCCCGCGTTTTACTCATAGCGAACGCGCATGCGACCACTACACCACTCACATCACCGGTTCTCTGCACTCTTTCTTCAATATATCCACTCGTATCTGTCAGCAGGAAGAAACAGTGGTAGCATAGTGATGGCCTCAGGGGTATAGCTGAAAACGCGGGTCCATTTCAGCCTAGGGTCGAATGCTTTCCATTAGGCCAATCCAGAAGTTTCGGCACTAAACACCAAATTTATTCCCACGAAGTCATGGAAATTGCATAATTTTGATATAGTTTGATTGCGCATAGTCTTGGGAACAAATTCACTTGCCACTTAAGCTCAAATAGTGAGTAGGAGAAATGCTAGTCAAGTGGCGCGCAAGGTTAATGGAGGTTCCTGTGGACGGCTCATACGTGGCTGATCTTCTAAACTGTTCTCTCCAGCTTTAGACATTGCCAGCCACTTCCCGGCCGTCCTTTCTGCAACCGCATCATCGCCCAAAGCTTCGTTAATCTTCCGTGCCGCTTCATTGTCATTGTCGTCTACGGGCCATTTATTCATGAGTAGCAAGCGAATTTGTTCGTAAGACAGCTCCATTCTAAAGCAAATATAGCCAAATTGTATACCATAATGGTCGCAAGAAAACACGCAATGGAACGGTGCTCAAATCATGTAGTTTTATTCACTTCTGGTTAATAAATCTGCTGTTTATTGCTCTGGAGCCAAAACTTATGCAACGGCCAAATAGTTTTAGCTTATCGCGATGCATTTTTCAAACCTCTGAAGACACTGTTTTCGCTTTTATCTCACACTTCCAGTAATCGTTCGGTAGCTCAAATCACAGCAATTCAGATAATGTGCTTGGTTATCGGAAAGGCCTTCTTGAAGCGCTGTAGCAGCTGAAAGAACGTTGGGTTTCACGGTCGGCGCCGATTTGTTGCCACTCTTACAGATTCCATTCCAGTCTACCCCATTCACACACCCTAGTTGACAAGAACTGCGCGCTGATTGTGAAACTCAATTTCATTTTCGTGGCTGCAGCGCACTGAGAAGGAAATGAGCAAAGTATGGGATTTGCTGAGATTTGAGCTATAGAATGATTACTGAGTGTTCAAGGGAGAGCTCTATCAGCAAAAATTGCTGCGAAACGCGTCGAGTGTAAACCCTAATTTATTTCCATTGCTGCAGTGCATCTTTCCTAGAAAAGAAGCACAGCATCGGAATTACCGAGATTTAAGCTGTCATGACCTCTAGAAGTCTAGATGAAACCAGAAAAACCTTGCGTTCAAGGAGTTGAATGATGCGACGTAATAATCGAAAAGTCGTACATCGGTGAAGGTCGAACCTGCCTTTTTCTTTCATCGGTGCTTTTTTTTCTCATTCTTTTCGATAGTATTTGCTAATCACTGCGCTACCAAGGCTCCTATTCATCTATAACCGTCTTTTGCGATACATGGTATCGATTGTGGAAGCAACTTATATCAACAACCTGGTCTTTTACGCATATAACGGCATTGAGTCCCATTTAAGCTGACAGCTTTTGATTGAGAAAGAAGCCAAAAAGGGCGATTCGGGTCTTGAGCGGGAGATTCAGCGGTATCGCTCGCGCCGCGATCTTAACACTAGGTACCACAGGTTCACGCCGCTGGCCCTGTCCCATTACGCGCGGCGAACAGTCTGTTAGATCCTTGAGGTAACAACTCATGCCTAACTGTTTCTTTTTTCGGTGTTGTTTTGGAAGTCGTACTCGATAAAGTATTTCTGCAGTGTACGACTATTTAGATAATACTGTTATAGAAATGAATGCATTCATTTCAGGGACATCTTCGTTGGTTCCGTACTTTATTTCTGATGCCTTTTAGTAGTTATACGATATTATTAATAAGCATCCAAGAGCATCATTTGGTATCGTTCGATCATTCGATCAGGTTCGGTTGAATGGGAGAACAGTTTTTCACAAGCCACAGTTGATATTGGACGGATCGTGAGAAACGATAATGTCCAAATGCTGAGGGAATCGCACAAAACAAAAATTTACACGACCAGCCTATTTACGACGGCGATCGGGCGAACTGGTTAGTAATGATGCTATCAGGAAGCCAGTTGAAGCTTCGACGTCCTCTCCCAATACTCTCTTGCAATCAACGAAGGAATGCCTTACGAAACGACATAGCTCGGGTTCCACTAGTAATGCAAGGAGATTCGCCCGACGAGCACTTAACGACATTCACGAAGGAGACGAAGTCCTTAATACGTAGTCGGAGCAGGACGCAAAATGCTCGAAGAACTCTTTGGAGGCTGTGGACTGGGAGGAAACGAATCGAATCCTGAAAATACTGATACCCGCACCGTACACTGTGATGAAGGGATGGTGTAGAATGAATCAGAACATACTGCATGATGATTCGGTTGAACACCAGGATTCGCTATGACCAGTGAGGAAGCCGGAGACCTTTCATAGAAGTCAACTTCATCTATGAAGGATAAAAATCTTCCTCCAAGCTAAAATACAAAGAGTAAAGCTCTCGGCGACGAACGGATTCTTGAGGAATACCCCTGTATTTGTCTTTATCTAGCAACATTTGAGGTCAATAGTTACATGTGTGTCCTTAACAATGAGAGATGTGGCGAAGTCAGCTGTCATCCTCTCAGACAAGCCTGGTGCCAAATCACCGATACAGCAGGATGGAAGGCTTGGTGAGATCTGAGCTCGGAATCGATCTATCAACGACTTGTACGACTCAGAGCACCTCTAACCACGGCGCCATACGCTCCCACATCATCTCTACTCATGGAAACTCAACGATTCAATTAATGAGCTCAGCTCAGTTTCTCACGGTGAAGCTCTCCGAGCTACCCACTTACTAGTGTCGACAAAAATAATCCGATATAGCAACCGGTGCGAGAGAAACGTCGTGAAGTGGCGTGTTTCAGCGAGTGGTGAAATTCACAAAGCTGCTCTAAGGCAAATTTATTGCTACAATTACAATTATCCCAAATTAATTGTGTTCAAGCTAATTCAGAATTCCAGAGAGAGTCGTTTCAACCAGCATTCAACACCATCCATTTCAAAGCCAAACTCCTCAAGTAGGCATCGAAACAACATGCGAAATCAAACGAAATTATTTTTAATTAATCGCATCTGGCGGTGTTATGATGTTTCAAATACACACCCACTGATGTAGAGCAAAACTTTCGCTTCAGGCGGGACTCAAAGCCGTACCTCATTCTTTCCTGAGAGCGCGTGATCTATCCGTGACACTACTGACACCCATTTTGCACATCGCTCTTTTTGCGTTACAGTGCAACACGCGAAATGCTCATCGACGTCGGTGAATGTTGCATGCGAGGAAGTGTTTCGAGTCCACGATGGGCCAGGATCGGCACAGCTGGACGGCAGGCGGACAGTAGGAAGTGAAACATACACAATAGTCAGAATACCGGCTAAAAAACTAAACCAAACCCAAAACAATGAAATTAACCCGGGTTAAGCCGACGGAGAGCTCCGAGAGAAGGACTGCGCCAGAGAAAATCCGGGCAGAATTCCACGCTTCAATCTATGTGCAATCAATTACAGTAACAAACTACCGTGTGAGGGCCGCCCCGTCACCGAGGCCTTCAATGGGCAACGTCCCCGATGGCCTGCGGATGGTTTTCTACGACAACAGATGATCAATGGTTCGATCCCGCTGCTCACAGCGCTGGCCAAACCTGCCATCATTCCAGGGTCGGTGGTCTCGTACCAGACTTGACGAGGAGGATCCCAGCACTGACGAGTCATATCGTCAGGCTGTGTCGAGTTATTCGATAGGTCAAATGTGGCGATACGGAAGAGAGATCCAGGAGTCGCCAACCCGACATTTCACTCTGCCTTCAGTAAGCGCGTGCTAACCACTGCGCTACCGCAGCACGTGTTCTGCTATCTCTCCTGCTTTTCTGCTCTTCATTTCTCACTACTTACACCTTCTCAGACCCACCACGCCAAATGTGAGTCGCCTTCGATTCTCGTTTGGCCTAGACTGAAACACTTGGGGTTCCCTCTTGAAGATTTCTGTTCTTTTTTTGGATTTTAGTACTCTAATACATTATGCTCTTCGCGGACTCTTCATGCCAAATGTGAGTCGGCTTCGGTTCCCGTTTGGCCTAGATTGAACCCACATGGAGGTTCCCTCTTGAAGATTTCGTTTTTTTTCTGGATTTTAGTCCTCTAATACATTATGCTCTTCGCGGATAGATTCAACCACTTGGGTTTCACTCCATTGAAGATTTCTGTTTTTTTCTGGATTTTAGTCCTTTATACATTATGCCCTTCGCGGACCCTTCACACCGGATGTTGGTCGGCTTCTACTCCCGTTTGGCCTAGAATGAATCTCTTTGGGTTCATTCCATTGAAAATCTTTGTTTTTCTTTTGGATTTTAGTCCTTTAATACATTATGACCTTCACGAACCCTTCACGCCAGATCTGAGTCGGCTTCGTCTCTCTTTTGGCCTAGATTGAACCACTTTGGGTTCACTCCATTGACAATTTCTGTTTTTTTTTTCTAAATTTTGGTCCTTTATTACATTATGCCCTTCACGGACCCTTCACGCTAGATATGAGTCGGCTTCGATTCCCGTTTGGCCTAGATTGAACCACATGAGGTTCCCTCTTGAAGATTTCGGTTTTTTTCTGGATTTTAGTCCTCTAATACATTATGCTCTTCGCGGATAGATTCAACCACTTGGGTTTCACTCCATTGAAGATTTCTGTTTTTTTCTGGATTTTAGTCCTTAATACATTATGCCCTTCGCGGACCCTTCACACCGGATGTTGGTCGGCTTCGACTCCCGTTTGGCCTAGAATGAATCTCTTTGGGTTCATTCCATTGAAAATCTTTGTTTTTCTTTTGGATTTTAGTCCTTTAATACATTATGACCTTCACGGAACCCTTCACGCCAGATCTGAGTCGGCTTCGTCTCTCTTTTGCCTAGATTGAACCACTTTGGGTTTCACTCCATTGACAATTTCTGTTTTTTTTTTCTGGATTTTAGTCCTTTAATACATTATGCCCTTCACGACCCTTCACGCTAGATGTGAGTCGGCTTCGATTCCCTGTTTGTCCTAGATTGAACCACTTGGGTTTCACTCCATTAAAGATTTCTGTTTTTTTTTTCTGGATTTTACTCCTTTAATACATTATGCCTTCACGTTACCCTTCACGCCAGATGTGAGTCGGCTTCGATCCCTGTTTGTCCTAGATTGAACCACTTGGGTTTCACTCCATTAAAGATTTCTGTTTTTTTTTCTGGGTTTTAGTCCCTTAATACATTATGCCTTCACGTTACCCTTCACGCGAGATGTGAATCGGCTTCGATCCCTGTTTGTCCTAGATTGAACCACTTGGGTTTCACTCCATTAAAGATTTCTGTTTTTTTTTCTGGATTTTAGTCCTTTAATACATTATGCCCTTCACGGACCCTTCACGCCAGATGTGAGTCGGCTTCGATCCCTGTTTGTCCTAGATTGAACCACTTGGGTTTCACTCCATTAAAGATTTCTGTTTTTTTTTCTGGATTTTAGTCCTTAATACATTATGCCTTCACGTACCCTTCACGCCAGATGTGAATCGGCTTCGATCCCTGTTTGTCCTAGATTGAACCACTTGGGTTTCACTCCATTAAAGATTTCTGTTTTTTTTTCTGGATTTTAGTCCTTCAATACATTTGCCCTTCACGGACCCTTCACGCCAGATGTGAGTCGGCTTCGATTCCCGTTTGGCCTAGATTGAACCACTTGGGGTTTACTCCATTGAAGATTTCTGTTTTTTTTTCTGGATTTTAGTCCTTTAATACATTATGCCCTTCACGAACCCTTCACGCCAGATGTGAGTCGGCTTCTGTTCCCGTTTGGCCTAGATTGGCCCACTTGATGTGTGATGAACCTCCAGTATTGAGAAAGTTAGGGATTTACATTGTTGTGCGTCTCCTATCCACTCGCTGTAGAGCACGCTGAGTGACAATGTAACGCTTCAAAACTCACATCTCTCGTTTGTTCGTTTGCTGCTTATGGCGAAACACATTGTTGTTGTCGAGTTCTCTGCCTTCGCTTACCTACCCAAAGCTGTGCCTCGAAAATTTAACATATAGCTTCGAGGAGTGCACTCAATCCTCTTCATAGCCAGGTTAACTAAAGCTTCTCTTTTCAGGCCCACGTAGTAGAAGTGGAAGACGCCGATCGGTTAATCACCGGGATCATGCCGCATACATTCGCTCATAATCTCGAGGAGAAGAAGAAATCTCAGTAGGATAACAATCGTGGAGTCCGCCGCACGTACGTGTTAAAATTTGTGTTTCTCCTTGCACAGTGTCATGTGGATGCCCTAATTTCTTGGCTGCCATGCCCTTTTACTACGTGGACTCTCTGCATTTCGTCGTAACCAAATCGCGCTTGTGTCTTCTTTCCGCTGTTTGTTTATCAAATACTACTCATTTTGACTTCAGCGTTGACCGCGGAGGGCGCCCACTTCCCACGTCACAGTGCTCTGGAGCAATCTGTGAAGCCGTGACAGACTCATCCCGCACTAATATGAGTACTAATTAATGTTTACATATATTTTTTGCTCAAACAGTCAACGTGAATATGAGAACTTAGCATCTAGTGACCACTAACCGGTGCACGACCGGTTTCATGAAAAGATCTAAAGTATGAAATGGTTTTCGCTGTTAAGAGTTGATCATTGGTATGCAAGGATACAATAAGAAGAGATTTTACACGTATAAAAGATAGTCATGTGCTAAATATCGACGCAAATATTGGCGAATTCCGTAACTCTAAATACCAAATCTTAGGCATAATGACGTGTTGTGGTTATTCAAAACTGGCTACGGTTAAAAACATAAAAGAAGGACGCTCTTGGCGATGACCAATCTATAAGGGATTAGCCAGGCATTTGTTTTCAATTTTTGACTTCCTTCAAGGTGATTGGATGTATATCTGGCCAACAATAACTCATGGTAGCCTGCCGATGTGTTAAGTTAGTGCTGCTGAACCGACACAAAAACGATAGACGCCTTAGTGAGCCGTGGGTATGAAGTCGAGCTATCGACCCTGTGTACAACTCAGAGCATCTCTAACCACGGCGCCATATGCGCACCGAATACAGTTAGTGCCTCATTATTGCCTCTGCCACAATTGTCACTCAACACCGAGTCTTGAAGCTTGATTTATTGCCCCAGCTATTGTAAACCCCTTGCCAGCATTGGCTCTTGTTTACCATGTTTGTTTACAATCGATCATTTTGTTTACGTGTTATCCTTGTTGTTGTTGTCGACGAAGGACGTGCCTGAAGTGTTTGTTTCAGTGTTGTCCGCTGCCATGTTTGCGATTGGTCGGCAAATTTATCAAATTTACGATGAAGTGGAATGCTTAGTACAGCTTGCTCGACCATTATTTATCACGTACAAAATTAACAGAGTATCACTTAACTGAAGGCCATACACAAGGGCGAACACCGCACTGGATGACAAAAGCGATGACCTTATGCAAACTTTTCCCAGTCTATTCTTTCTATTCTTAGCTCCTCCGTCTCACTTGTTATTAAACCAAATTTCCTACTAGAACCACGTTCTTGCTAATGTGTCTATGTCATGGAGAAAGCTGTATTCCGGTGGTTAGTGATGTATAGTATCAAAGGCAAGATTAGAAGGGATGCTATACTTCGTTCCTCTTTTTTACACTTCTCCAAATCAGTTATCTGAACTCCCAAAAATGCCTTAGCTCGGCTCTTACCAGAAGAGCTGTCTCCGCCTCTCCTTCATTCATAGAGAAGATTAAACATTCAAACAGCAGCCAAAGCAACTTGGAAGAGTAATTCAACGAAACGAACCGAATGAAAGTTGTAAGAATAGCGCTGTGAATCGTCATAGCGGGTCATGTAAAATAAGCAAAAAAAAAACCTATTTATCTTCAAACTACATTTTGCTCTGTTCAATCGCTGTGATAAGTTCAGCTTAGCAGCTGGTGGACACATGCATACGCAGTGTGTGTCTGTCAAAACAAGTTTGGTTATTCTCCGGCGGAAGGAATTTGAGTGCAGTTTTTAGAAAATAATTTATGTCACGGTCCGTTTGCGGTAATCGTTTCTCGATCGCATCATCCATGCACTGTTTTAAAAGGTGTTAGAAATTTAAACAGCCATTATTTCTATGCCCGGTTCCATGCCTGAATTTTTACGAAATTTTGGACAAATTCTGCGAATTTTTGCACACTCACGCTTACATTGGTTGAGAATTATGTTTTCAGGTGAAAAAACATGTTTTTTTTTCGCAACCCTTATGTTTTCGGATTTGTCTCGCAAGGAATATTTCACGTTGGATTTTATAGCGTTAGAAAAGCGTGTTTCGAAAACCACGTCACGCGTGGTTTTCTTTGAACAGGAAAATCGCATTTGCGAGAATGACATATCTCCAAAGATTATTGAACATCTCTATATTATGTTCCCTTCATTATTATTTGAGCCAACTTATCATGTGGTGTGGTAAGGGCCCCTGTACAGCCCGACACACGAGTCTCGCCCCCACAGACTCGTCAGTCGTGCAGAACCCGTCGTCCTTCGATGTTTGTATAGAGTGGGGCTCCCGAGAGAACTGACTATAAAAAGATCGAAGGACGACGAGTTCTGCCCGACTGACGAGTCTGTGGGGCGAGACTCGTGTGTCGGGCTGTACAGGGGTCATTACCACACCACATGACAAGTTGGCTAAAATAATAATGAAGGGAACATAATATAGAGATGTTCAATAATCTATGGAGATATGTCGTTTTCGAAAATGCAATTTTCCCGTTCAAAGAAAACGGTGTTTTATAGTTATTCGTGTTCGTTCAACTACCCGTAGCCTTAATAAGGTCTCTTCCATCATATTTCACCATTTACTGAATATAAGATTACCTTCAGTGATGATAACAATTAAGATTTACAGAGAACTTTCCTATAGTGTCCTCAGCTTCTGAAGTGCGCTAGTAATCGAAAAAGTTTTGAGAACTGTCGAATGAAGAGGCATTTTATGGAATGTGCAACATCTATTCGACAATCAGCTCATTGATTTGTAATTATTTCAGTAAAGTTTCAACTATCGATAGCGATTTTACAATTCAAACTCCATTTTTTACTAGCTATGCAGATTCCTTTTATGACGAGAGATTTCTAAATTTATTGTGAAACTACAACGTTTTAAAAAGAACCGTGTTCCATATACAACGTTGATCGCTTCAACTTCCGCGATAGTGATCAACGCGACGCCGGTCCCTAGAGCGGTCTTCTCCAAAGAGTTTAGCCATTAAATCTTTCTATTTTAATCAGTTTGATCATATAATCAGAATGATTATAAGATATATTGAAATTTGAGCGTAGTCTTAATAGAACACTCGAAATAAAAGGTATATTACAAAAATATTGTTCAAGAACAATCGAGTGTCACAAACTGCCGATCTTGCGATTATTCACTTAACGGCGATTGTGGAAATCATTGGTCATGGCTTACCTCTTTATAGGAAGAGTGAAAACTCCCGAGAAGATTGGCTAATGAGGAAGTGTTCTGCCCGACTGACGAGACTGTGAGGTCGAAACACGTTATCGGCCTGTACAAGAGCCCAGTGACAGACTACACGACATGTTGGCTTAAATAATAATTGCGAAATATATCGAAACCAATTACTGTTCTGTCTAAACGTAAGCTTTCCAACAAAAATGAGAACGTAGCTTCTTGGCCAGCTGCTCAATTATTCAGTAGGTGAATAGGCTCTATGAGATTCTGGCAGCGTGGTCGTATACCGAAAGAACTAAAGGTAAAATGAGAAAAGCCATAATAGAAGTAGTTTAAAGGAGATCAAAAACCCTCTACTTTGGGGTGATACGTGAATGAAGATTTCATGCCAAAATAGATTAAGCGCCAAGAACTTTTCATGCTTATGATTCATTATAAAAGAAAGATACTATAACCATGTGATAGTAGTCTTCAGAAAAAATATATATGGGCTAATGCAGTTTTTAATTGGTCGGTAATCAACAGTTACGCAAAATTATTTACTTCTGCAATTCTAGAGCTCTCATTAGATATTAAACGCCGTCATCACTCACAACCTTGGCAAAGTAACGATGCTCTTAGCTGAATTCCAAGTGGAAGCTTTGAAAGACTCAGCTATGCTGGGAGATGAACTCTAGCCCAGACTGCACATTATAGTATGAAATTAAAGAAAGTCTTCAGCAGTATGAAAGCAGGGATCTATCGGGAACAGCCGCAGTGTTAGAGGTACAAAAATATTCGGCTCTGCATATTTACGTCTCTTTGAGGTACGTGGATGGCTTTATCGCACACAAAATGAGGATTGGAAAAATTCATCGTTAAAAAACTGCGTTCTTATTGTATGTTTATATAGCTAAGTGAACTGAGTGGCGCGTAAAGATATGACCGCAGACCGACGTTGAACCCGCGTTCTACTCATACCTAACGCTCGTGCTAGACCCTACACCACCAAGATTCCGTTTCGCTACCACTCATTCTCTAAAGCTTCAATCACAGCTATCAGCC
The DNA here is from genome assembly GCA_019055375.1 of Parelaphostrongylus tenuis. Taxonomy (NCBI): domain Eukaryota; kingdom Metazoa; phylum Nematoda; class Chromadorea; order Rhabditida; family Metastrongylidae; genus Parelaphostrongylus; species Parelaphostrongylus tenuis. The sequence continues at coordinate 112,857 of JAHQIW010007484.1, forward strand.
ACCAATCTATAACAAGTTCTGCCAAGCAATCAATGCCACTATATAAACCCGGTCAAGCAGACAGTCATTATGAAACATGATTCTCAAGATTTTCAACGTTTTTCCTGCTTTTTCGCAATGTCATGATGTTCATATATACTTAGGCGGGTTCAACTCCCGCCTATGGTCGAATTTTTGCTCATCACATAATTCTCTCAAGTATACTTGAAACATTAAAGCACTGCGAAATGTTAATAGGTTGAGGAGAAAGTTTCCGGAATTTGCCCATAACTTTAACATGTTGGCATGTTTTATATGCGATTTTCACATGGTTCGAAAGCTCGTTTTCTTGCGCATCGATTGATATATAACTCTTCTATACTGCCGCAAGATGGAACTGAACCGCGAACAGAAACGGCTGTTGATGCTTCACGAGTACAAAGTGGGCACAAATGCCGCTGACACTGTTCGTCGAATCAATGAGGCATGGGGCGACGGAACTGTTGGAAAGACACCTGTCTACGATCACTTCAAGGACTATTAAATTATTGATTATTAACTATTGACTATTAATTATTGACTCACTGACTATTAAACTGTCTTTTGTTCAAACTTAATTGATGCATAAATAAAGTTTTCATAAGCAAATTCCGGATACTTTCTCCTCAACCTATTATCTCAACAGGAAGTTGGTCTCGACTATCACGAACCTTTTTTCCGGACGATTTTGACGGTGGGTAATGGCCAATAAGCGGTGCTGAGAAGCTCGAACACATCGACATGTCCCACAGGGAGAAATTCCGCGTGCACAATTGTTGTGGTGTGGGAAATACGAATCTTGACGAACAGAAGATGAAGGAATACTTGAATGCCAGTATGCAATGAGCAGTTCCTTGTTAGCTTAACACTGCAGTCTTTGCTGTGAACGTATTGTTGCGTTCATATGTGGTTTTGTATCAATTGTGAGACTGCTGTGTGTTACGTTCAGTGTGAATAAGGAACAAACAAAACAAAAGTTTGTGTTTATAAATGTGAAGAAAGCTTCACCAATGTATAGGATCAATTTCTTCATGCATTACACGAACTATTTATAAAATGTATCAGAAAACTTGAAATAAGTAAAACAAGGATAAAATTCCTCAAATGCTCCTTCATAATATGTCACATCAGCATACCTCAAAAAAATGATTTATTTTCAGCAGTAACACTAGTATCTTTTTCTCAACAATCTCGTCGGTTTTTTCAATTTCGAGACGAACCCTCACAAGAAATTACGCGCACTCCAGCACGCTTGTTAATTGTTGTGACGGCTTGAAGCGACACTCATCTCTTCCATCCATTCCTGGATTCTTGAACTCCTTCCAAAAAGTCTCAAAGGCATTTTTACGCCGACATTATTGACAGTTTCCTTAGTGCTCTTACTGCAACCTAAAAGTCTTCACCGTTGTGCCTTTCGGTTGTGCATTTCGAGGAGTAGTTGTCCGCGATGTCAACTATCCATCTAGGCTCTACTTATGTGGCGATAATGTGGCTTAGTCGTTCGCCTATCTATTCATCACCACACATCTTACAAAATGTCGGATATATTGTATCTGAACGAATTCAGACTCCGTCTCTAGTGTTAGGAAATTTCACACAATCCTTCATCTCACATGAGAACCAATTGCTGACGTGGCGTGTTGGGTGGAATTTTCACAATGCCTGCAGAAATTTCCACATTACTGTATTTTGAGACCTTCCAAGAGCAACACTTCGTTTTCTGAAGGTATTTTCCCACTTAGATTTTGCATGCCATTGTTTTCCTGTTGGAGCTCGTCTCTCCATCTTGACCTGACGTCAATGGCTATTCTTTCTTAGTTATTTGAGCAGGTGCGGTGACTCCTCTCTTTACCCTCCTATGCGAACACTTGTAGCTACTCGCTACATGTTTCGCACAAGTGCTTTTTTGTGCTTGAGGGATCATGAGGGCAGCACACTGTTATGTTCAAGCGGTCGCCTTTCGATGCCATGCCGTAAAAGACTCACTTTTGGAGAGATGTATTTGAAGGTTCAAGAAACGAAGCCAGCTCTTCTTACGGTTTTTCTTTTGTGAACTTTATATACTCTGACTCTTTATCTAACAATTCCAACATCTCTCCATCTCTTCTTGTGTAGACCAGACATCAAATGTACCATTTAAGTATAGACAATAGAGAAGTGCACGACCGGTGATTGAAAGCGGTGTAGATACTGTCTGGTATTGAGCTGCCTATTGCGTGCTCTATATAGGAGGAGAAGGAAAAAAGTTTCAGACTGCTGAATGAACAGTCAAAGCATGCGAATTCCACATGAAAAAAACAGAATAAAGTAGCATAGTTTTTCAAGCTTTCAAATACACTCATTCGAAAGTGGCTAAACTATGTTTCATCTAATTTGGTGATTTAAAGTGCTAATGTGACGGTGAAATGTCTGGCGACTAAGGCGCGTACGATAAAACTTTATGTAATCTCTTCTATCTAAGCTTTTTATGACGCTTTTTTCGATCGATTATGTCAGCACGAAGTCGAGCGTTATCATGCGGCAAAATTGCCAAGTTGGTGCGACTTTGTTTTTTTTCAGTATTATTTTTTCCAATGACGAATCACATGATTACGGTTCAATTGCGCATTTTCTTGCGAAGATTTTGGTACACATTTTGCCCGTACTTGCTTTGAGATAGAGCTCGTTCCCATACTCCATTAAATTTGTGCGCCGCTACACTGGCAGTGTTCCCGCGCCATTCATAGTGCATGAGTAGCAAGGGAATTCGTTCCCACAACAGCTCCATTTTAAGGCAAGTCTAGGCATGATGTATCTAGTAAAATGTTGGCAATAAAATGCGTATTTGAACGATACCGAAGTCAAGCAATGTCGGTTACATCTGACTGATGAATTTACAGAGTAATATTTCTGCAAAGAGCGTTTTTGAGTAAAAAGTCGTCTTTGAAGCCCTATAAAAGCCATTGTATAATATTTCCTAAATAGAAAACACATAGGCAAATAGCGTTTTCAACGTGCCTCATAAACAAGAATAATCTTAGAACAAGTCTTTTCGCTAGAAAACTAGGGTACTTTTCTTATCTGCACCCTGCTTCGAGCCTTTAGAAAATGCACATTTTCTGCTCATTCTTCATGCTTAAATAGCCTTTCGATAGCTTAAATCAAAAGGAATTGAACGGTGTATTTCGTATTCATATTGCATATATTGCGTATAAGAGCAAAGACAAGATTTGTTACTCATCCAAAAATTTCTCGCCCACCAAAGCTTCTCCTTCATAGTCTTAGTGACCAATCGATAGATCAGATCTTAGGAATGTCAGAAATTTATTTACTTTTTAGTATGGATCTCGTCTTACGCTGTAACACTCAGAAGAAAATTGGGTCTCGCAAAACTGGAAAGATGCGCCGAATGCGAAACTCAACTTTCTTTTGGTTTTTATGAAGCACCATGAAATTCGTTCAAAAAGCCATAACATTACTGAAAACTCTGAAATTTGATCAATGGTTTTGTAGTTTAAACTCTAAGAGAAAGGCTTCGATGAGGAGAAATTCTTGAATGAGAAACGAAATAGCATTTTTTCTCTTCAAGCGCAATAACAAGGCCTTTTTAAAAGTGATAAAGATTATTCAAATTCTTATGATCTAAGCTGTCGATTATTTGAACATTTAAAGCGATCAAAAATTACGTATTTCTCAAGGTGTCGAAGTGAGGAGCAGATAACAGAAGTGATCCAGCTTTGCGAAACCTAATCTTCCTTTGGCTGTTACAGCACATAACAAAGTCCATTTCAGTTGACTGGTTACTAAACTACGAAGAGCAAACTTTGGTTAGGGAGTAATCTTTGAATGATAACAAAACTCTGTTTTACTCTTTCAGAACAATAAGACCATTTAAAAGTTATAATACACCGTTCAAGTTTTTTTTTTTTATTTGAGCGACCTAATGACTACTTGAAAGGTGAAGACGACCAAATTGCGCCTTTTACAAAGGGTCGAGATAGGGTGCAGATAACGGAAAAACCAAAAGAAGAGAACAAGGGGTCACTATATCTCCCACGACATATAGTATATTCAAATGGATAGGAGAAAACAGCAATTAACATCAGTTAGGAAGAACGATAGGCCCCGTAATGAGAACGATGGTATGCCAAATCCCATGGGAAGATATTTTCAAACCTACTCTCCATAACAAACGAAATGAGTGCCGATAATGAACGGTGTCTGAATAACAGTAGTCTGAGAAACTTTGTGACAATTACAGCCATGCCACTCAGCATATTACGTTACCGACTGTTTCGGAACCACCTGCATGGCCGTCTATATAAGGTAGAGGATAGTGTATCATGTCCTAATGGTAGAGGCCGAGACTGCTTGAGTTTAGGTGCAATAAACTATCTCCATGAAAACATGTAATGATGAATACGTAAACGAAACAAGGAGACCACTTTGAATTCGTATAAAGAACATTTAAATGGAAAGTGTGAAAGTCGCCTAATTACTTTCTATGTACGCATAGGACAAAAAGACACAAGGGTAATGACTTTTGTGTGATAGCAAAACTTCTAGGGCATTACCCAAAACCTTGGCCCTAAAAATACCTTCAAGGCCCCTTGCATATACTTCAGGAGTTCAGGAATGAATAGTAGGAGAGAGTGTTTGCCAGTGGAATAGTGCCCTATCTCAGGTTCATTTTCCATATCGAGTAAAATTGATTTATCGGCGTGTGTAACTACACACCGAGACCTCTTCCGTATAATTAGCCCGCATGAAAGTCAGACTTCTGAATTGATTATACATTGGATTTTCACTACTTCAGCTATATTAACCAAATAATTCGCTATGGCTGACATATTGCATTTGAGCTCTGTCTAAGGAGAAATGGCCTCAAAGCTGGCGCTCGATTTGAAGGGATTTTCTACATATTAGGAGTGATGTTACCTTGGTGCAAAAGTGATTGCGGTTTGTTATAGCAGTTGCTTTTTTAACTTTCTTCAATTGGTGAACGACTGTAGAAAGATCGACATTGAGTTTACCCGCAGTATCTAGTGTATTAGTAAAATGATTAGCTTCTAAGATTGCTTTCTGTTTATCGTTGCCAACTTCTCATTAGCGGCTACCACGTTCCTTTTCTTCAAGGCACTCGTCTACTTTTTCGTTACTTCGCGACACACCACTGCACTGGAAGTTCGCTAAAATTCTAGAGCAGAAGCCTTGCTAATTTTACGAGTTATCTCTGCAGCTTTGCAACCTATTTTGATTTTGATGAGAAAATAGCACGAGTTTTTTCTTCTTGCGAAAATTGTCGAGTCTGCCTTTGATCTCACATACTTTCCATAACCTGAAATAATTAAAAACTCCACAGCATGCAATATGTCATCAACAACAAAACATAAAGCAGGAATACGCGTCAAAATGATATCAAACATAGCAATAATAAAAGGACAAAGCTCTCTGCCTTCATCAATCCCAGAGGGTTGCGCCATGGACTCGTCTTTGATTTTTAACTTCGTTTGAGAAGACTGAATTCATATTTGGCCTATACAATGACTCGCGTTGGCCTTCCGCTGTATCGAGTCAGTGGTGGTTATCTGCGCAGACAAGTATGAGAGCAGTCCGGCACCAAATTACCAACACCGGAGGGATGAATGGCTTGGTGAGCCATAATGGAAGATCGATTCATCGACCATGTGTGCGACGCAGAGCACTTCTAACCACTGCACCACATGTGCTCAACATAGCATCACATATTCAAGGAAATCCACTAAAAAGCGGCGAATTTCAACAGTGCATAAACCTCAATCACTCATGCATTAACCTGATGTACTCATGTACTAAATAAGGTAATAGAAAGAACGTGTCATGAAGGGTGAACATCAAATTTTTCCACAGTCATAAACTTTCAAGAAAAAAAAAGACATCAAGCATCGGGTGAAATAATCGAGCGCTTGTCCGCTCTGTAAATGACTCGCGGTTCATCAGAGCACGGAGGAGTGAGAAACCTAGTGAGCCTTGAGCGCGGCGGGATCGTACCAATCCCCTATCTCGTTAAGCACCTCTAACCACTGCAATACACGCGCTCTACACAGCACAAGTCTAACGGATGGCAGTAATCGTGTGCAAATCACAGTCTTCTGCTCGACTTACTACAGCGCCTCTATCTGTCGTTAACTGATTAGATCCAGAATATTCGATGGCGTCCCTCTCCCTATCTTCACACTGGGATTTGGCATACCATCATTCTCATTATGGGGCCTATCGCTCTTCTCAACTAATCTTAATTGCTGTTCACTCGTATCCATTTGAATATACTGTATCACCTGTATCACCTGTCGTCCCGTTGATCGTCGAGTGACTCGAGCGGGTACCAGCAACTCTTCCATTATTCCCTATAGCGTGCAAGAGTAGCCCAGTGGGTCCTCCTTGCTCTAGGAATTTGCTGAGCATCATATCTTTCTTCCATCGCTTTCGTGAAGAAATCGGACCAACGGGTCAGTGGTCTTCTTTTAGAGCGCTCGACGTCCCGAGGAATCCAGTCGGTAACGGCTCTCGTCCATCGGTTGTCGTTGAAGCGCATCACGTGTCCGGCCCACCTTATTATCGATATCCTGACGTGTAGAACGGCGTCTCTGATTTTCGATCGTTGACGTAGGTCGGAACTTCGGATCCTTTGTCTCATTTGCGAAATACGAGATACTCCTAGCATCGACCTTTCGACTGCGCGTTCGATAACGGCAAGTGATCTTTCATCCTGCTTACGTAGCGACCAGGTTTCTGCTGCATACGTTAGGGCAGGGATAATTGTCGAGTTGAAAAGGTGGGCACGGAGTCGGATGATCTTTGTCCTCTTCACTACATCTTCGATGCTCTTAAACGTTCCCCAAGCCGCTCGTTTCCTCCTGCTCAACTCTGGGGCTAGGTCGTTCATCATGTTGATTTCACGACCTAGATAGATGTAACTGGAGCATTCGGAAATTGTCGTTCCGTTGAGCGTGAATGGGGCATTAGAAACCCATCCGTTCCTCATGAACATTGTTTTCGTTAGATTCAGTTGAATATCGATCTTTCCACAGGCGTTATCGAAATCAGTCAACATTCGTTCCGCTTGGCTGATGTTTGGTGTTATGAGAACGATATCGTCAGCAAAGCGAAGATGGTTTAATTGTCGACCGTCAATTTTCACTCCCATTTCGTCCCATTCTAATGTTCGCATGACGTTTTGTAGGGTGGCAGTGAATAGTTTTTGGCGATATTGCATCGCCTTGTCGAACCCCTCTTCTTACGTCAATGGTGATATTGTTGTAGAATGGAGATATTCTGGTCGTGAAATTTTTATAAAGCTCACGAAGGATCATTATGTACCGAGTAGGGACGCCCTGGTTATCCAGAGCCTCTATAACCGCTTCTGTTTCCACTGAATCAAAGGCTTTTTTCAGATCGATAAAAGTGAGACAGAGTGGTTGTTTGTACTCTCGCGAAACTTCAATGAGTCTTGTGATCGTGTGGATGTGGTCCATGGTACTAAATCCTTTTCTGAACCCTGCTTGTTCGCATGGCTGTCCTTCGTCCAGTGTTCTGTCAATCCTGTTCAGGATGACTCGAGTAAAGAGTTTATAGACAACGGACAGCAAGCAGATTGGGGGATAATTGCCTATGTCGTGAAGGTCTCCCTTTTTGAACAACAATACGGTCTTGCTGGTCTTCCATTGAATAGGGACCTTGCATTCTGACAGGTAGCGAGTGAAGAGCCGAGCCAGGTGTTGATGAGAGCTGGCGGCAGGTTCTTCAGGTGTTCTGGTCTAATCCTGTCTGGACCGGGTGTTGTACTGTTTTTCACCGACGATATAGCATGTCGGATTTCGGAAGGAAGGACCGGTGGAACGACATATTCGTCCTCTTTAATTTATATGACGGTAAGAGAACATGGCTAGCGAAGAGATCCGTGTAGTACTGGTGAATGATTTTCTCCATAGCCCTTCTGGAAGCTGTAAGTGTCCCGTCAGGGTATCGGAGTGCAATCATCTTGATCTTATAGTTGGCGAAGCCTCGCTGGGCTTTGCGAATGCTCTTCCCAGCTTCTGCAGCTTCTGCCATAACTGCTGCTCTTCTCTCTTTAAGGTCTTCTTTTATCGCTTCTCTGCATCGTTTCGCAAGTTCGGACGTAAGGTTTCGGTTGCCTGCGGCTCGTGCGAATCCACGTTGACGTATCAGCTCGAGTGTCTGCGGAGACAAGCGTCTCTTCGTGACCTTAGGACTTTCGGCTTTTTTAGCGCCAACGTGAAGATATTCAGCGAGTCGATCGTATTCTTCGTCGATGTTGTCGACAACGGTATCTTCTCAAGAGCCGACTAATGATTTGAATACATCCCTGTTTATGGTAGTTCTGGGACTTCGTTGTTTGAATTTAGCGGCTTTCTCTCCTCTCCTCGAAAATCGGAACGTTGCGCGAAGGAGGCGATGGTCTGATCCCGTGTAGAACTTGGGAACAACAGCGACGTCGGTCAGGCAAAACCTTCGATTTACTATGATGTGATCTATTTCGTTATGGTACTCTCCATTGGGAGACTCCCACGTCCATCGCTGAGAGAGAGGCTTTTGGAATTGTGAGTTACCATGGAGGGTTTGGGTCGTCATGATAAACTCGGATAGCCTCTCACCCTGTTCATTCCATTCTAGTCCGTGGGTCCCTATGTGACGTTCTTCAGACGTTCTTCTAGGTCCAATTTTTGCGTGAAAATCTCCGACAATGACCTTGAAGAATGTATGATCTTCTCTGAAGAATTTTTCGAGGTCCATATAGAACGCTTCAGCTTCGTCTTCGTCATAGCTTGATGTTGGTGCGTAAGCAACGAAGATGGTCAAAGCCGGCATAGAACCACATCGTTTCAACCGTAATCGTCCGATGCGGGTTGTTAGTTGTTCGAACGAATCAATGTTCACGGTCAAATTCGATTTGACGAGGACGCCAACGCCACCGACACCTCTGCGATCGCATGTTCCAAGGAACAGTTCTTCTCCGGTGTCATAGACAGCGTGAAAAGGATGGCGCCTTCTCGTCTCAGCCAGGCCAACGACGTCGTACCTTATTCTTCTTGCTTGAATCAACAGATCTTCTACAGCCGATTGTTGAGCAAGGGTTCTTGCATTGTAGGTACAGATCGTCATTTTAGTCCGTTTCGATCTTGGCAGCCTAGTTCGGCCCTGAGATTTTAGCAGCCTCTCCGTACTCGTCCTACCTGGCGCTGCCGTACCAGGGGCTCTTTCGGGGTCAGGGGAATGAGGCCCATATTTGTTACTGTTTTTGGCATTTTTGATACCCGACGTGTAGCTTGCCAGGCTCTAAACGTGGGGGCTGGGTACTCACGAGTAGCTTGCCAGTCTCTCTCGGAGGAGCGGGAGGAGCTTATTTGTTGGAGGCGACTCCTAACCGCCTCCCATGTACTTCCCAGCCGCTTGATTGCAGGCTTTTGGCCGACTTGACTCGTAGAAATAGAGTTTTGTCAAGTCGGCACTGCAGAAGCAGGGAGCTCGTCCCCTGAATCCACCTGCGTCTCTGGGAAGCACACGGTCGCTTTTGGTTCGCGTTTTATTCCCCTATCCACCACCTGGGGACGCGCCACGTGCCCTCGCGACTAACCGGGCGGGATCCCTCAAAGAGGGAGGTCCGTGGGAATATACTGTATGTCGTGGGAAATATAGTGACCCCTTGTTCTCTTCTTTTGGTACTTTTCCGTTTTCTGCACCCTATCTCGACCCTTTGTAAAAGGCGCAATTTGGTCGTCTTCACCTTTCGAGTAGTCATTAGGTCGCTCAAAGAAAGAAAAAAAAAACTTGAATGGTGTGTTTAACTTTGTAAAGGCCTTTTTATTGTTTTGAAAGAGGAAAAGTAGAGTTTTGTCACTTATGTAAAGATTGCTCCTTAACATAAGTTTGCTCTTCGGAGTTTTAGTAACCAGTCAACAGAAATGGATTTCGTTTTATGCTGTAACAGCCAAAGGAAGATTAGGTTTCACAAAACTGGATCACTTCTATTATCCGATCCTCACTTCGATCCCTTAAGAAATACATATTTTTTGATTGTTTCAAATGTTCAAATAATCGATAGCTTTGATCATAAGAACTTCAATAGTCTATATCACTTTTGAAAGGGCCTTATTATTGCGCTTAAAGAAGAAAAATGATATTCCGTTCCTCATCTAAAATTTCTCCTCATCGAAGCCTTTCTCTTAAAGCTTCAACCACGAAACGATTGATCAAATTTCAAAGATTTCAATAATATTATGACTTTTTGAACAAATTCCATAGTGCTTCATAAGAACCAAAAGAAAGTTGGGTTTCGCATTCAGCGCATCTTTCCAGTTTTGCGAGACCCAATTTTCTTCTGAGTGTTACAGCGTAATATGAGATACATACTGAGAAGTAAATAAATTTTTGACATTCCTAAGATTCAGTCTATCGATTGATTATTAAGACAATCTAGGAAGCACGGAAATTGGTTTTCGCATGAGGTGTCAGCGAGATCGACTTATCTGCTTGCGGCAATCGATTCCATTTAGATGACGAGTGAAAGTGTTAGTGCCTTTACGATCGTATCCAAGTGTCTTGCTAAAGCCACGAAAATATGGTATACTACACCAGAGCCTTTGACAAAAGCGGATTTGGAATAGGAATAAAATGAATTAGATATTAGTCAGAAAGAAATCACGAGACAAGCCGTCATTCCGAGGAAGAGCATTGCAGCGGTAAGGTTTGAGACGATGAGTTTAGAATGTGGAAAACGCAGTTTTATTGATGCCACTTATCACCAGTATGGTTCTGATTCGACACCGCTACATACATAAGAAGCCTCTCATCCTTCCGCAGTCAGTTCAGCAGGATTCTCTGAGAACAGTCCTTTACCTAGGATCAAAGTAAGAATACTGTCACACATTAGTCATCGGCGCATGCTTAGAGGTAGTTACCGAATGCAAATAATTGTCCTATTCGATATGAGAGACAAATGAAAAAGCGACCTTATTCGCTCAGCAGGAACTTGTGGCAGGACAGCTTGATCAATAGCGAGTGCAGGCACGGTTGTTGAAATTTCGTTGCAGCGCCACGTAGTCTTCTGCTCGAGGTCTTACTAAACCTTCATTACTCCTTTCGTGATGGAGTGGTGGTAACAGACAAGCTTGCTTGGATACTGGGATGGTGAAAAGTACTAGGTTGGTGAAAAAGAAAATGAGGATGTATTGTTGAAATTTACCTTTCGATATTGGAATACATTCTTAAATATAAGCAACTATGTCAAACATCAATCTAATTCACAATTCTCGCCTTATGTTGTTACTTTAAGGTGTAAAACTTGCTTTTCTATTTATAGTCACTTTAGAGTATGAGAAGAGGGTACTTCTCCGTTGCCTTCACAAGATCCTGACCCCTTTGTCAAAAAACATTTTTTTTGCTTTTATTCGAAACATAAGTAACTATCCGACAGCTGAGTCAATTAAATTTGAACAGTATGTTCTGCTTCTCAAGTTTTTATTTGTTGAGCTGTAATAGTGATAAGAAGATTGAGTTTCGCGCCCAAAGGGTAAAATTTTGCAACATTGGCCACAAGTCCCGTCCTTTTTGCAACATATCGCTTATGTGCGATTCGCAGCCTTCCTTTAACTGCTATGGCTGCTAAGAATTCCATCCTCAAAATCAACTACATTTTTGAAAATACTGAGATTTGCGACATAAAATGCTGTAGCTGCTGTAGCAATCAAAAGAAGGTGATGTTTCGCAAATTTGGATCACTCTCGATGTCCACACTCTAATTTGATCTTTTGGAATGCGTTTTTCAATTTTTTCTGGAGTTTCAAAATTCGATAGCTAGAGCTCGAAAATTTATGAGGTATACTTTATTATTGAAGTGACATCTTCAAAGCGCTCTAACAGTAAAGAATGAGAATGTCTTTCGCACTCAAGAACTTTTTGCTGAACAAAGCAGATTTTCCGCCCTAAAGAGTTGTTTCCAAAAACCAAATACACCATCGAAATTGATAAGATTTAGTGTATCTAATGGAAACTGATTGTTTGCAAAAAAATTTATCCGGTGAGAAATGCTTGAATGTGAAATAAAAAGTTTTTCTTTGATTGTTACAGCACAAAAAAACAAGCTAATTAGGAAATAAATCAAATCACTCAAATTCACTTGATTTTGACCACCGATTTACTGCCAAAACGTTTATCAAAGGGTGGAGATAACGGAAAAGTACCAAAAAGAACAAGACAAGAAGTAAAGCGATAATTTTCATTAAAGTTCCAAGTGGTTTTAGAGCAGCAGGGACAGCTTACAAAGTCAAGAGCACATTTGGAATAGGAAGTTCCAGTGAGCTAACAGTGCAGTGGTGGTTCAAGGAAATTCGTAAAGGAGACGAGAGCCTTGAAGATGAGAAAGCAGTGCGACCATGAGAAGTTGACAGCCACCAATTGAGAGCAATCATTACAGCTGATCACGCTTAGGACAACACGAGGTACTGCAATAGAATTCAACATCGACAATTCTGCGATGATTCGCTATCTCTCAAAAGCAAAGTTAAAGTAATTGCCGTTTCAGATCGCCAGGAAACCGCAGTTACTTTAACATAAATTAATATTAATTCGTTCCATAAGTATTGGCACTAGAGCAATAAAGACCAAATTTATTTACCAGAAGTAGCTGAAATTGTACAACTTTGATATCGTTCAACTGCGCATTTTCTCATGAACATTTGGTGCACAACCTGCGTAACCTTGCACAATAATAGAGCTGTCCTGGGAACAAATTCGCTTGCTAGTCATGCACGAATGGAGAGTGGATGGAAGCGCTAGTGAAGCGGCGCGCAAAATTAATGTATCTTCCTTTGGACTGCCCGGGTGGTGATTGATCCTCCAGATTGCTCTCTCCAGTATTACTATCGTTGGCCTCGCGTAGGGCATAGATCGAATTCGAGTGCTCAGGCTTACATCTGCTCTTACACACATAATGAGAAGCGTCATACAGCTGTTATTTCAAGCAAGACATCTTCTGGCAAAGGGGAAGTTGTGAGGAGTACGTCCGCTCTTCCGTAGTGATCATGCAAACTTTCTTCCAACGTAACCATAAATCTTGTTTCGCATAATATGCCGCACAGAAAGATGTTGGTCAAGATCTTGTGGAATCTGAAATTCACAATCGTATAGCTTTTCATCTCGTTGAGAACATACATCAAAGTCAACGTTTTCAGTCATACTTGACAAAAATCAGTGTTATTTTGACCAATTAACGGCTACGCCGTTAAGATGCATAATAAAATTCCTCATTTAGTTTTAAAATGTGGTCACATCAAGCAGAATCGAGTTTTGGAAGGTTGATATTTCGCACACTTTTCTATTCAGGGCAAACGAGGAATTTCCGTCAGCAAATGTCACATTATCTATGAGAGCTATGAAATCTCATGATCCGCAGTTCGGATACGACAATTATTTTGCTATGTGGCTTGTGAATGTAACAAGCGGTGACTATGGTATCGATGGTGCTCCACAAAGAAGTCTTGCTTATTGGTAAGTATAAAAGGCACCCACTGTGATTTTTTCGTTTTGAAAGTCAAACAGAAGTGTGAGGTCTCTTAAGGCGACGTTAAGAAAATTTTGTTTGGGGAAGTGATGTGTCAGCTGGCAATTTTATGTCCTCTACGTAGCTAAAATACCACATTATTTGCAAAGAAAGCAGATTTGGCAAATGCTGATAGCTCTTGCAGGCAGTAAATTTTGAGTTCAGTAGTAAATAAAATTGCCACTTAATTTCAATTTAGCCCCAAACTACTGCCAGTGGTTGAAGATGGCGCTAACATAGAGCGGTTTCTAAATTTGTAGATTTACAAGTGTGAAAATTGATCTTTTAACTGAGGATTCTACTTTTCCACTATTTCTTTTGATCGACCACTAGAGTTTAAAGCTTTAGGAAGTTGCGGCAGTTGTGTATCGCAGAAATCTCGTCATTACACCCAACCTACGCGGGCGCTGGTTCGACCCAACCCCTCGGCTGCTCTCGCGTAGCTCTCTCATTACTCTAGGATCGGAAAATTTTATAACAGCAAAATTCATGAGGAAGGAGAAAATTATGACCATATAGACCACATGCAAAGAACTGCAAACTTTTGTAAATCGTGGCTACGAGGAAACAGATTAATTCAAGCTGTGATGTTCACGCCCAATTGACATGGAGTGATGAAAAGTCATGTGGTCCTGGAACGGACTGAAGCAGTGGATAATATGTTCAGGCAGCGCAAGAAAAGGGATTGCTATCATTGCACTAACAGTTCCTTATGAAGGATATAAAGGACATAAAAATTTTGCAAAAAGAGGCATGATTACACTGAAGTACCAGGCCGGATCGCACGCAAAAAGTTTGACGCACACTGCTTGTATAAAGTGATAAGGCATAGAATCATACGGTCACCTCGTAAAAATAACTTTACTTTAAATTTTCAGTGTAGCTTATTGTAAACCATCTTTTCCTTTCGACGCGTTTCGCCTTCTTCAAAGCTGATCTTTCAAGTCGATTGTTTTCCTTTCGTCCTCATTGTGGTTCTTCATCTTCGTTTCGCCCGCTACAACTGTTCTTCGATGGAATGGCGAGTGATGTGCTGCGGACGATGAAATCAATTATCTGATGAGTGACCAGCTTATAAACATACGACTCAGTCTGTATGGAGTTTGCAGAATGAAACTTTTGATTCTAACGGTGATTCACCGAAGAAGATGCGGCTCTATAGAAACGAGTACCACGAAGAACGGCAGTGGAAGGTCGAGTCGAATTAAGGGCCGTCGAAAAAAAAAACGATAAGCACCGAAATGTAAACTTGGTAAAATGTTTTCCTCCGACGGCAACTGAAGAAGCGATTCTCATGAAGAATGGATTGGTTCCAAATGCCTCATTTCTACGCTCAAGGGAGCGAATTTTTCTGACTACTCCAGCTACGTCTATCGGCGTCGATAAACCAATATAATGAACGTCTTATTTTCATAGTTCAACAATATTAGTTAGGCGGCCTTGGGGAGGGAAGAGGGGAGGGTTGTTCAAGAGCATCGAAGACATGGATATAGGATATATGAACATAAGCATCTATAGCTGGATAACACATACATCTCGTTATCCCCTTTGATGCTTTGTACAGCGAAAACATCAGAGTATTCGTCTTCAAATGTAATACGATCAAATTAACCGTCATGTCAGATCCGATATGAAAGATATGGCGAATAGATGACCGTAACAGAAATGCGGTAGAATAGTGAGCATTGCCTACACGTTGCGACCAAACAGTTTCGGTAATGCTTCGAAATAGCCGTTCATGAGGTATGCGCAAACACCGAAAATTACCACAGACAGTGAACAACTAACACCAATCAATACTTTATTAAGTCAAATATGTGCTCATAAGATCATATTCAGTTAACAGTAGTTATTAATCCATTATGAAATTTGTTCAACAGAATAACAAACTTTGCGTGAAGCACATCAAGCAAAATTTCATGGCACCGAATTTCTACAAACAGAAACAAAGTGTTCATTATCGCTGACCGTATCAACGTTAGAGACTTCTGAGGCAACCGTGACGTAGCTATCCGAAGATGAAGGCGCCTCCCTTGAAAGAAATTAGAAATTGTTTTCTAACGGAGTAGAAACATAATAGCGTACAACACTGCTAAAATCTTAAAAAGGAAGAGAATATGGCATGAAGTAATATGACCAACTCTTCTAGACGGTTTAGCGCTTTTTGGTAAGATATCCACAGCCAACGAGGTAAAATCTGACGGTGATAGTTCATGAACTGAAACAATTTCTGTTGAACTAACTTAAACGACATGAAAACATTGGTGACCCACAAATCACAATGTTGACGGCTGATGAACTAATGAAGTGAGCTATGGTCTTTTTGAATTCTGTGTAATCGGTCGTTTTGACAAATTATTGGGGTGTCCCATGATTTTTTCCGCACTAGTTCTATTCATTTTTGCTTTTCTCTAAAATCGACTTAATGACAAAAAGTTGTAGAATGTTGAAAAATGTTTTATTAACATCAAGCACGGAAGCCCTATCGCCATTGCTAGTGGTCTATCAATCTTTTATGAGATGTAGATGCAATACCATTATTGACCTCATAAAAGCTGCTTATTCAATTGACAAACCACCTGATATTTGCTACAACTTTCCACATTAACAACAAAACTAAGTACAGCTCTATATGACAAGATAAATAGCCGAAATAAAATGTGTCATTTATGACTCAAGTTGGCCAGTTTGCCCCAGTGAGCATGAGCCTTACATTAGATACTGTCTCAGACCTCCAACGAGTTTCAGAAAAGAAACTGCATCGCTGGATCCAATACATAGAAATTTTTAGCTGCTGACAGAATGGACTGCCATGATGAAGACGTGTAATCTTAAATCCGTGAAAAAACAGCCACTACATACTTCACAAGACAGCGAAGTAATATAGAATCATGCGGTGTTTTGCTCCTCTGAACTTCAATAGAGCAGCAAATGGCACTATATTTCAAAGTGGTAGGCATAAATAACTAATCGGAATTCCTCATAAAAAAGTGAACAGCTATTTGTAACGAGTAGTAAATTAACCACCTCAACTAATGGGATGATGAGATCTCAATCTGCATTCATGCTTAGCATAACTGTCGCCCTCCCACCTCTTCCCATTGTTCCGGTACGACCAATCCTGAAAACCAAAAATTATAAGACACTTTCATTTTTATCGGTAATAGTAGAAATAGAACAAATCAAGATAACTATGCAAACCTGTGCTTATAGTCATTGAAATCCTGGACCATATCGTAAAAGATGATCTAAAATTTCAGCTCAATTAGCACTATTTTTACACGGCAATTTTCAGTATTGAACAAACATATACCACCACTCATAGCAAACTTTATTCACACAGCGCTACCGCACTCTCAGTAACCAGCACCATATTTTTGCATGACAGCAACTATTTTTGCCTTAAGAGGCTTTTGAGCCAATGCGAGAATGCAACGAAATGAAGTACCAAATGAGATGAAAAATAGAGCATAAGTGGGGCTGAAGTTAAATTAAGACTTGACAAAGATTTATGGGCCCAGAACCAAGATTTCGCCTTTGCAAATGAAAACGTTTCTACAGATAAAGATGCATAGTTTCGGCATCAACAGAGTTTTGAGACTCCTGGTGTTTACTCTTCTTTATCTAAAAATTCCGTAACCGCTGCTGAACAACTCTCCTCAGAGTCTCCTTTAGCATTCTCAACAGCACGTTCCATTCTGATAAGTAGACGGTTATTGTGTCGTTTCATAAGTTCTGTTACTAGAGAAATAAGCAACAAACGAATTGATCAATCAGGAGTCTTTAATACTGCATGGTTTTAATATCGTTCGATTGCGCATTTTCTTTCAAACATTTTGACATTTAACTTGTCTCTACTTGCTTTGAGATGGAGCTCTCGCTGGAACAAATTCGCTTGCTACTCATACAGAACAACGCGTAGGGGAAAATACTAGCGATGCGACGCGCAAGATTAATGGGGCACCTTACGGACGCGACTGATCTTCCGGACTGCTCTCAGCCTTGAACTTTGCAAATCACTTCCTAGCCAACCTTTCTGTAACCGTATCATGGTTCAAGACGAATGCATAGCGCATCCTTCAAGGATTGATCAACGCCAAGAGCTTTGTTATTTACTTATCTTTTATAGGCAAGTTGTAAAACAAAATTTTCGCAAAGAAATGCTCAACTGAACGTCACCACAACTGCGCAGTTTTAATTACTACTGTTTACCAAATTTGATGTTTATTGCTCTAGCGTCAAAACTTTCTCCTCTCAAAGTGCTGGTTTAGTGACGGATGCTGGGCAACCTTCCTCATAGTCTCCTTCTTATTCCTCTACAGCGCATTGAATTTTGGTTGATTATATAAGAGTTATTATTCGATAGCCGGAAACCGGTAGCTTGATAGTTCGAAAATTCCTAGAACGAACACTGAAAGCAGTCCGCTTTTTGGTAGAAATCTGAAACTAAAGCCGCATCGTTTGGACAAGATCCTTCGACTGAAGATGATGCGTGAACATTTGTCTGGAACTTCACTCCAGCGGCTTCCACATTCAAACGTTCACTATCAAGAAACTGGTAAAACTATACATTATCCAGAACATGTTATGAATTTCGAAATTGAAGTGACCTAAAAATACCTCGCATAAGTTATGAACTTACTGATCGAAGATCTCTGAATGTACATGAGATAGCATCAATTCATTACCATCGTAGCTCATACTCAAAGACCCAGGTTTCCGCAGTCTCCCAGTCAATGACGTAATTTTTCTAAGTTGATGCAAAGAACTACGTGATAACTTACGTGGTCCACTTCAGAGATATCCACTGCTCGCACAAGTCCGTTTGACGACACAATGCCTTGAATTTCGCCCCTCTTCAACCTTCTGATGGTCTCTTGATTGTCCATGACAATGAAGTCGCTAAACCACACATGTAAGCTAACTGATCAAACATGATCAAGAAATAAGCGAAGGAAATAGGCAACAGACAATAATATTTTGAAAAAAAATGAACTAAAGAGTGCTTTTAGTAATCACAAACTTTCAAATATTTATTTACTATTCATCAACATTTGGTGAATGATCCGTAATGTTGGCAAGCACCTAATATATGATCTACATCAGCTGATATTTCGTCAGGAAACGCTCATGCTTTTTGTTTCTGAAGACTGAGACCGTCTCTACGGTATTATAATAGAATGATGAGTAGACCTCAATTAGATCAGAGAATGAATTCTTCATAATGGCTGTTAAGTCACGCCTGAGAACGAGGAGGAAATCGTCCCATACATCCATTTTTCAATCTTTGGAGCTTATCCAAAGTATTGAAGATGTCTTGTGCGTCAATGTTTTTCTGCCTTGCACCGTATTCTGTCATACGTTTGTGGTACGGTAATCTAAATATACATCAAAACTCCAAAACAGAAAGGAAACGACTAGCTATTGCATACCGTGGGTATTCGGTGAGAGATTAGCACAAAAACGTTTTTAGAAGTACAACTCCTTCAATCTAATCTTCTAATCTTTCACTGACAGAGATCACATATGCATGAACTTTCGTTACTAAGGCAACGTTGTAGATAATGCAAAAGTCCACAATCCTAGTAGGCTGACAATAAAGATTCATACCACAGATTCAAGTGACTGATCAAACATCATCAAGAAACACCGCATGTTAAGAAGATCGTGGAGAAGAAAATAGGCAACAAACAATCATATTTGCAAAATATCTGGAAAAAAAATGAATTGAAGAGATTAGCTCTGTTCACAAACGTTCAGCAATGCTTGTTCATTATTTATCGATAATTGCTGATTACTCCGTAATGTTGATAAACGCCAAGTTTATCAAACATATCAAATATTATTTCGTTGAGAAACACTCATGCTTTTTGTTTCTGAAGATTGAGACCGTCTCTACGCTTTTCCATAATGTAAAAATTAAACCTCATTTAAATCAGAATATGAATTCTTGAGAAAAGTCGTTAGGTCACGCGTGACAATGAAGAGGCATTCGTCCTATATATTCATTTTTCGATCTTTGAAGCTTATCCAAAGTGTCCAAGATGTCTTTTACAACATTATTTTTCTGCCTTGTACCGTATTCTGTCTATCGTTTGTGGTACGATATTCTAGATAAACGTCGAAAACCCAAAATAGAGTAAAAACGACTAGCTAACGCATGAGACCATTCGATGAAACATCAGCATGAAAACTATTGTGAAAGTGCAACACTTTCAAACTAGTCATCTAATCTTTCACTAACAAAGCATTATATGCAAAAATCACTGCTACTAAGGCAGCATTGTGGATAATGTCAAAGTCTGAGATCTTATGAAAGTGATAGAGCTTGAAATGGTCATTTTTGCTGCATTCGCTTACAACAATATAACAAACGTTTCAATGACGGACGCTCATTCGGAAAATGGCAGAGGTCTCAGAAACAGAAATAACGCTATTTCACAGTTCATACTCTTCTTCGCGCTAGAGTCTGAAGCTGAATGACAACTCTTGACAGCCAATCGCTAATTGAATTTACTCGAACAATTTTTAACTGACTGTGAGAGAGAGGTTGACAATGAATTTGCTTATTCAAAATTTTCACTCTATCCGTCAAAACCGTCCATATTTGAGATTTTTCAAAGGGGAACGTGGCAAGGAAAGTTATCTTTTTGCCATGAGAATGCATTTTCCGACACCACTACGCGCTTCTGAACAAAAAACCACCTATACAATTGTTTCGCTATCTTGTTCTATTTCACGAAGTTAAGATATAATGATATAAAGCCGAGTGCCAATGCATTCAGTATGTACCGATTCTGAGCATAAACGAAGATAACTCATGGTGATTCATAAAAGTTTCGAAACACTTCCAAAAGTTGATATTTCGAAAAATTTGTAATCAACAAAACTGTTAAGAAAGAAATTAGATGAAAATTAGACAAAACAAGTGACAATGAAACTTACGAGTTGAATGGTTCAAAATGATATCCCATCAGTTGGAGATATATCGCTAGATAATTCGATGTTTTGTTATCTTTTGCAAAAATCACAGTGGACTTTTCGTAGGGACCTACAATGAAAAAACACAACACACATACAAAAACAAATCAAAATGTATTCGTGTACTATACAATTACACTTGCCTCCTCTTCTCATGTGGTGAAGTTCCAGATCGCGATTGATCAGCCCAACTAGAAAATCCAAGTCTTTAAGAAAATCTGGTTCCCAGTAAGGATACTCAGAAAGTTGCCGACCTTTCTGAAAAAGAAAACCAAATCGTATAGACTCACTCGATTTTATTATATCTTTCTGGAACTTCTCCGTTATCAGTGCACATTTACGACCCTTTTAAAACAATGCGTTTTTTTTTCTATAAGATTAAGTAATCATTTGATAAGACAAATTCCAGAATTCTAACGGTGTACTCGGTTTTGAGGAAGACTTTTTGATGATCTTCAGCGGAAAGAAAAATATTGTAGTTTTTCACATCTAAATATTCTTCACTGGAGAAAGCATTTTCCCTAGACTTTCAGTAATCTTTTGATAGTTAAACCATTATAGCGCGCTGTAATAGCCAAAAAAGATCGGGTTTCGCATACGGCGCATATTCGATGTCGGCAGAGTGTGAGTGGCCGTGATATCTTGCACGGCTGATTCATTGCGCATTGCGATTCACATGCGGTGCGCAATTTTCATTACTATTTTCGGGTTTTTTCTCCGCTTTACGAAAACTCCAGTGAAACAGTATGACTTTGATAGCTCGAGATTTCTTCTATACAATTATATGCTTATCGCACATAGGCTTAGGCCTATGAGCAGGCTAACTTGATATTATAGAATGGTAATAAGTAGCCTAGGCACCTAGACCTATGGAACAACGCTTCTTCTCCAATTACAACACAAAAAACTTAGAAATCTTTGATGAAACTGAGAAAAAAGTTTTATAGATAGCAGAAATATGCGCAAAAACGCTCCAACTGTAAAGCATATTTAAAAAGCCAAAGACACTAAGGAGACTGACGAGTTCGAGCTATCAAATGATTTCAGAAAATTTTCCAGTAAAAAAAAGCAAAAAACTCGTTGTTCCCAAAACGCTAATATTGTGCATAGATAACGGAGAAGTCCTTGTTTCAAAAACGATTGCTGTAATTTCAATGACTTAGCTTTCTTCAGTGTTTCGACGTACTTATGATATTTAAGTAGGATTAGGTTACCCATGTGTATGCGCAATGTTACTTTGCTCTTGATGTATGACCAGCAAACAGGTGACCTGATCCCATTTGAAAAGCTTGCGCCACCTCAAACAGAACACTTTGCGTAGCATTATTCACTAGCCATACCGAAGTTAAGTAAGAGATTGCATTTGAAGAATCAATCAGATAAAGTTCAATACAAAACGTTTTACTTAATTAGCAAAATAACGTACCTCGGAAACCCTTTGTGTAATATATCCTTTAGGAGCGGCAACATTTATTAAAATGGGAACTGCATGCCTGAAAGTAATTGATGTAAATAAGTTTACAGCATACAATAATTAGAACAAACGCTAATAATACTTTATCATAAGCTCTCGAACATGGTGTATAATATACTTTGGAAACAAGGAGTACATGAAGACAACGAAGTCATTCAAAAATACATTGAATTGATCGCATTTACATTTTTGACGGCCCGACCTATCCCTTTGAGTACCGCGCGTATCTATTTGGACACACTAATAGCGGTACCGTATGTCCAAGAAGGGAAAATATTTTAGCGTGGCTAATATTTCAATGTGCTCGCTTTCTTTGAAACTAATGATTCCAGTCCACTGCCGGCATTTCTTTGTCCACGTTGTTGTCCTAGTTATAGTAGTCGTACTGAGTCAAATATTCTTCAATGAGCACTGTCTCTTGAAGCGCACTGGCACAGCGACCTTAGACGAAACATCAAACAAGCCGTATGCGAGACAAAGTAAACAACCAAAAAGGAAATGAGCTTAATATAATTCATATGACCCATTGTACTCTAGGGTGAGTAGTGTATGATTCATGCTTAGGTCACTGTCCTGTCAGCAGTGTGAATTACATTACAAAGATGTTGACACCAACCTGAAAAGCTCCATCTGTAGTTGGCGAAAGAAGGACAAATTGCTTTCACCACAATACACAGCTGAAAACCCGGCAATCTAAAACAAGATATTAAAGACTTCAAAGAACACGATGGTTACATATTTCCTTGAGCAACGCACCGTCGAATCACCAGGAATTTTCTCCAAGATTTGGTCAAGGCCATACCGCAATCCATATTGATCAATCATTGTGCCGACCTCATCAATGACAAGCATCTTCAGTTTCCTTTGATCTAGCTATAGAAGAAAACATCTTGTTGTTGTTGTACATATGTATGTAAATAAACATGTACACATGTACACACACGGCATATATACGCGTATGCACATGTGTATACGTACACATGCGCATACACACGTGCGTATATAAACATACTTGCGTACGCACATGCATATACACATATGTATATATATATATATATGCACATATATGTGTATATTCAAGAGCACTGAGTGATGTGCAAAACATTCGACCTCAGGTGCAAGTTGAAACCGTGTTCCACACATACCGGGCAACGTGCTACCATTATAGCAGAGATACCGCTCTACTACGACTCCTCAATCGATATGAGGTATCGCAACAAAAAAAATCAACCTTCAACGCATTTGGTCTAGTAAGCACATATCGATAACAAACCAACTGAACTGACACTACAGTGCTAGTGTAGATTGTGCAACAGTAGTACAGCCGCGATATGGGTGAAATGCGGATTCAACTCCCACTTCATGTTTTGCATACCACTCTACACTCCTGATATAAACATATATATATATATATATATATATATATATATATATGTTCATACATTCACATATCTATACGTATATATATTATATATACATATGTATATATACATACATATATACATGATTATATATGCGCGCACATATGTATACATGTGCATATATGTATATGTATATGTGTATACATGTATATGCATGTATATATATATAAGTACATATATATGCATATAGATATGTTTATACTTATATATAAACGCGACATAGTGCCACTTCCAAATAGCAGAATTTTTTCAATAGTTTTTGCGCTACTGATGTATATGAAAAGATAGAAGAATGGGCCGACCTTCATGTTGCTGAGCGCTGCCATCACGCCAGCGCATGTTGCTACAATAATATGGTGGTTGATGTAGTTCACTGTGGTCAGTTGTGAGATGTTCCTCCCAGAAAACAAATTGTATATGCCCACTTGGCACCGAGCTACAGTATATACGCGGTTTTCCAAAGATAATCAAACTTAGAATGGTTTTGATCTGCATTTAACTACACCTTCAGGTTTTCGTCGGCATCCTGCCATTGTACACGCAGTGCTGAGCGTACGAAACAAACCACTTTTTGTGTTGCTCAGAATCAAAACGAGTGGGCAATTCGCCATGCTAAACCAGAAGATAGGCATACTTTAATGTCTGGATAAGAATACTACTAAATGAAATGGAAAGACGTGGACTTATACACGGCATTTGTTAGCATTGACTTATCGTTTATATTAGGCAAAACATACCGTTTCCACAATTTCCGATAGCGCATAACGTACTCTATAATCGGTACTAGGTAGGCGGCCGTTTTGCCGCTTCCTGTCGGCGCAGACACGATCAAACTCCTTTCTTGAAAGTCAAAAAGTAATTCCTGTTGAGATAAAACGAGGTTATCTTTATCACCATACTACCAACCTGACAGAAGCACAGAAGTAGCATATTTTTGTATAGGGAACAAGTCCACGTAACCCATCTGGCGCAGATTGGGCGCTAACTTGTCATCAAGCATATTCATTGTCCTGACAAAGATAGAGGACTTTTGAAACACCATAGCATAAACGCCTCTATGAACTCGAAGATTTTTGCACGCGCGAACTAAATTTACCACATAGCAAAACTACTATCACCGAAAAGATAAAGTTTTCGGCGTTTATTAATCTCTGAAGGAAAGCTCATGGATCCAACTTCAACGAGATCCACTGGAGGCGATGGGGCACATATTTGACCCTCACAATAACTCGCGGTGGCTTACCGTCGTATCAAACCTGTGCTGCCATCCTCCCAAACAAATATAGCACCAATCCACCAACCACGTAGGCACGGAGGCTAGGTAAGCCGTGGGCATGCGATAGAACCACTGATCTCGTTTGAATATCAAGGCACCTTGACCACGTCGCCCACACGTGCCTCCAAAATCGGCAACACAGTTATGTGGAAAAGAAATAAACCCCACACTCCATACTTCATTTGAATCAATCACCACACATAAGATTAATTAGCTTGGAAATAAGAAATGACAGACAAAAGCCTTTAGACTGAAATATTAGAAACTTAAAAGATCGGAAATTGATGACACTTGGCTTACCAGGGCATTTACAATTGCTCCAGAATTACAGTACTGTCGCATCGAAAAGATTTACAAAACTTATTCCACTAACCACGTAGACAGGACTTACGTCGGTGCAAGATCCTCGAATGGTGGAGTGATCGACATATTGCGGAGCTGTTCTTCAGAGAAGATATCAAACATGAATGAACGAGGAACTAAATTACGAAATGTTTTTTCCTTTTGTAGCGAAAACAAAATCTTTTACGTTTCAGATAATAACTGGAAATCGTCGGTTACTTAATGATCAGCAGATTCAGTGTTCTTCTTTCATATTTCTTCCGTAACTGAACAAGGTTGTGCAATCAATCCGTGCAATCAAAGTACACTCTGAGGGCGCTGTATCATAGCGATTAGATATCGACACACACGTAATCGATGGTTTCCACTTCACGCTCAAGGGTCATCAAGTCTTCTATTTCTCCGGGCTACAAACTCAAGTGCATGGCAAATCTCTCAGGGATTGATCAACGCTGACAACTTCATATTAAGTTTATCCTTTTATTGGGTCTTCTAATAGATTGAAGCCTGACATTGAGATTGATATGCCTTCCGCTGTTGTGATTGATTCAAGAACCTTAATCCTTCGGTCTATTCAAATACGTAATTGTAAAAGAATAACCACGATAAGCGCAACAAAACGTTTTTCTAGGAAAAAATCGGGCTATTGAATAACTTAAAAGTGATAAATCACTGTCAAATTTCTCTACAGTTACCAAATCACTATCATATTGATAAGTAACTCCAGTGAAGCCGCCTTCGTAGATGATAGTGTATCTTTGTTCTTAGGCAATTCAGCTACGAAAAGCTCGACTCTAAGTTAGAATTCATAAGGGATGGCTATAGAAAGCGATACGCGCAGATCGAATTGAGCGATTTCCGTTGTTCGCCTGATGATTTTTAATTCCTTTGGCAAAAATTCTTGAGATTCTTGTATTATTTTGATAGAACAAGATTACTCTACTCGCTCACAAACCTTTGATTCAGTCATACATGTCTTCTGCAAGGAAAAACGCTGGTTTACCAAGCAATCGTGCTGAGTTTTGTGGTCATTCAATTGTATTGCACTGTATAAAGGAGATAGATCACCAATCTTTCAAACAATCGTAAGCCTCAGCTGATAAACGTCGTCCTTTAGATATTAGGTTAGAGGTAGAACTACACCGAAAAAGATCCTTTATCTGCTCCACAACAACTCCTTGGCAATAGGTACATCAACTCTCAAGGGCATCTGAATCTAAGGTCAACTTCAGCCATAGGTAAACGAGTAAGTCGTGAAACCGATCAGTGTGAGGTTTTTGATCATTTGTTGAATCAAAAGACGTATTTTAAATGATGTACTGTAGAAAGATGGAGCTTTTGGTGTTGACCAGTCCCTGAAGAATGCACCATGCATTCGGCCTCATTTGGCAGTGTTTGAGGTGACTGACTGTACATCTGCTATCCTCCCTCTTAAGTCTTCAAAAAGTTCGCCAAGTAAAGAGGGATAGGTTATCAAATCATCGAAGACGTGCTTGTCGCAGGGCACACCACTGTGCCACACGCGCATATTATATCCTTGTGAATTTTTCAATTCCTCACGGACTTCAGCTATCGAAAAGAAACCGAAAGTTGTTAAGGACTAGCATTACTTATGTATCGAGATTATCAGAAAGGATTGTGATTAGTAACTGATCGTTTTATTATTTTAAGTCACCACGATTAAGATTGATGAAGCTTGAACGGATAATACGATTAAAGAAAGGACGGCTAGGAAGTGGTTTGCGAAGTTCAAAGCTGGAGAGAACAGTTTGGAAGAACAGTCGCGTTTGGGTCCACAGGAACCTTTGTTGATATTGTGCGCCGCTTCACTAGCATTTTTCCCTAAGCGCCATTCGTGCATGAGTAGCAAGCGAATTTGTTCCTACAACAGCTCCACCTTGAAGCAAGCATAGACACATTGTATACCAAAATATTCTTTAGAAAATGAACAATTGATTGATGCCATATAATGCTATTTCAATTGCTTGTGGTTGAGAAATTTGACGTTTATATTCTAGCGCAAGAACTTATATAAAGACCTGACAGTAGGAGAGCTGAGGAGCCAGACATGTGATGCCTTATACAATACTCCGCCAAAATATGGAAATAAACTACAAAATATGACCGTGATAGTTATATGGAAGCAATTACTCATCAGAATGTAGAAAATTAGTGGAGAGATTATGAAAACATCCATCCAAAAGATCACGTAGGGCCTATAATCTTTTAAAAAATAGTGCTCACCGGTCACTGATGGCGATGAGCTGCTCCCTTGGAAATCGCTGCCATAATCACTGAAATACAAAGCAAACATTAACATATATCCCACTGAAGAAGTCTGGAAAAAATAGAAATTTCCTATAAAACCTCGTGGGACGGCAGAATCCATGGTTACTATGAGGTACCTAATACCGCTGCCTGATGCTCAGCTCTAAGGGGGGGGGGGGGGCTTGGATCCACGGCCTCCGCGTCTCTAACCTTCAACGTCTTGCGTCTAACAATGGTAGACACTATTAGACATCATTTTCAGACGCAAAATGTTAAACGTTAGAATTGTAGAGGTCGCCGGACCACGTTACTGTAAAGGTTAGAAGACCTCAAGCTACTCAACTTCAGATCTAGGATGAATAGTCTATCATAACCACCCTTTTCTACCACAAACAAAGTAT
>JAHQIW010007484.1:140713-208963 GCA_019055375.1 Parelaphostrongylus tenuis
AGATTTCTGTTTTTTTTTTTGGATTTTAGTCCTCTAATACATTATGCTCTTCGCGTGACCCTTTATGCCAGATGTGAGTCGACTTCGATTCCCGTTTGTCCTAGATTGAACCCACTTGGGGTTCCCTCTTGAAGATTTCTGTTTTTTTTTGGATTTTAGTCCTCTAATGCATTGTGCTCTTCGCGGACCCTTTATGCCAAATGTGAGTCGACTTCGATTCCCGTTTTGTCCTAGATTGAACCACTTGGGTTTACTCCATTGAAAATTTCTGTTTTTTTTTGTGGATTTTAGTCCTTTAATACATTATGCCCTTCACGACCCTTCACGCCAGATGTGAGTCGGCTTCTAGTTCCCGTTTGGCCTAGATTGGCCCACTTGATGTGTGATGAACCTCCAGTATTGAGAAAGTTAGGGATTTACATTGTTGTGCGTCTCCTATCCACTCGCTGTAGAGCACGCTGAGTGACAATGTAACGCTTCAAAACTCACATCTCTCGTTTGTTCGTTTGCTGCTTATGGCGAAACACATTGTTGTTGTCGAGTTCTCTGCCTTCGCTTACCTACCCAAAGCTGTGCCTCGAAAATTTAACATATAGCTTCGAGGAGTGCACTCAATCCTCTTCATAGCCAGGTTAACTAAAGCTTCTCTTTTCAGCCCACGTAGTAGAAGTGGAAGACGCCGATCGGTTAATCACCGGGATCATGCCGCATACATTCGCTCATAATCTCGAGGAGAAGAAGAAATCTCAGTAGGATAACAATCGTGGAGTCCGCCGCACGTACGTGTTAAAATTTGTGTTTCTCCTTGCACAGTGTCATGTGGATGCCCTAATTCTTGGCTGCCATGCCCTTTTACTACGTGGACTCTCTGCATTTCGTCGTAACCAAATCGCGCTGTGTCTTCTTTCCGCTGTTTGTTTATCAAATACTACTCATTTTGACTTCAGCGTTGACCGCGGAGGGCGCCCACTTCCCACGTCACAGTGCTCTGGAGCAATCTGTGAAGCCGTGACAGACTCATCCCGCACTTATATGAGTACTAATTAATGTTAACATATATTTTTTGCTCAAACAGTCAACGTGAATATGAGAACTTAGCATCTAGTGACCACTAACCGGTGCACGACCGGTTTCATCAAAAGATCTAAAGTATGAAATGGTTTTCCGCTGTTAAGAGTTGATCATTGGTATGCAAGGATACAATAAGAAGAGATTTTACACGTATAAAAGAATAGTCATGTGCTAAATATCGACGCAAATATGGGCGAATTCCGTAACTCTAAATACCAAATCTTAGGCATAATGACGTGTTGTAGTTATTCAAAACTGGCTACGGTTAAAAACATAAAAGAAGGACGCTCTTGGCGATGACCAGTTTATAAGGGATCAGCCAGGCATTTGTTTTCAATTTTTAACTTCCTTCAAGGTGATTGGATGTATATCTGGCCGACAATAGCTCATGGTGGCCTGCCGATGTGTTAAGTTAGTACTGCTGAACCGACCCAAAAACGATAGACGCCTTAGTGAGCCGTGGGTATGAAGTCGAGCTATCGACCCTGTGTACAACTCAGAGCACCTCTAACCACGGCGCCATATGCGCACCGAATACAGTTAGTGCCTCATTATTGCCTCTGCCACAATTGTCACTCAACACCGAGTCTTGAAGCTTGATTTATTGCCCCAGCTATTGTAAACCCCTTGCCAGCATTGGCTCTTGTTTACCATGTTTGTTTACAATCGATCATTTTGTTTACGTGTTATCCTTGTTGTTGTTGTCGACGAAGGACGTGCCTGAAGTGTTTGTTTCAGTGTTGTCCGCTGCCATGTTTGCGATTGGTCGGCAAATTTATCAAATTTACGATGAAGTGGAATGCTTAGTACAGCTTGCTCGACCATTATTTATCACGTACAAAATTAACAGAGTATCACTTAACTGAAGGCCATACACAAGGGCGAACACCGCACTGGATGACAAAAGCGATGACCTTATGCAAACTTTTCCCAGTCTATTCTTTCTATTCTTAGCTCCTCCGTCTCACTTGTTATTAAACCAAATTTCCTACTAGAACCACGTTCTTGCTAATGTGTCTATGTCATGGAGAAAGCCGTATTCCGGTGGTTAGTGATGTATAGTATCAAAGGCAAGATTAGAAGGGATGCTATACTTCGTTCCTCTTTTTTACACTTCTCCAAATCAGTTATCTGAACTCCCAAAAATGCCTTAGCTCGGCTCTTACCAGAAGAGCTGTCTCCGCCTCTCCTTCATTCATAGAGAAGATTAAACATTCAAACAGCAGCCAAAGCAACTTGGAAGAGTAATTCAACGAAACGAACCGAATGAAAGTTGTAAGAATAGCGCTGTGAATCGTCATAGCGGGTCATGTAAAATAAGCAAAAAAAAAACCTATTTATCTTCAAACTACATTTTGCTCTGTTCAATCGCTGTGATAAGTTCAGCTTAGCAGCTGGTGGACACATGCATACGCAGTGTGTGTCTGTCAAAACAAGTTTGGTTATTCTCCGGCGGAAGGAATTTGAGTGCAGTTTTTTAGAAAATAATTTATGTCACGGTCCGTTTGCGGTAATCGTTTCTCGATCGCATCATCCATGCACTGTTTTAAAAGGTGTTAGAAATTTAAACAGCCATTATTTCTATGCCCGGTTCCATGCCTGAATTTTTACGAAATTTTGGACAAATTCTGCGAATTTTTGCACACTCACGCTTACATTGGTTGAGAATTATGTTTTCAGGTGAAAAAACATGTTTTTTTTTCGCAACCCTTATGTTTTCGGATTTGTCTCGCAAGGAATATTTCACGTTGGATTTTATAGCGTTAGAAAAGCGTGTTTCGAAAACCACGTCACGCGTGGTTTTCTTTGAACAGGGAAAATCGCATTTGCGAGAATGACATATCTCCAAAGATTATTGAACATCTCTATATTATGTTCCCTTCATTATTATTTGAGCCAACTTATCATGTGGTGTGGTAAGGGCCCCTGTACAGCCCGACACACGAGTCTCGCCCCCACAGACTCGTCAGTCGTGCAGAACCCGTCGTCCTTCGATGTTTGTATAGAGTGGGGCTCCCGAGAGAACTGACTATAAAAAGATCGAAGGACGACGAGTTCTGCCCGACTGACGAGTCTGTGGGGCGAGACTCGTGTGTCGGGCTGTACAGGGGTCATTACCACACCACATGACAAGTTGGCTAAAATAATAATGAAGGGAACATAATATAGAGATGTTCAATAATCTATGGAGATATGTCGTTTTCGAAAATGCAATTTTCCCGTTCAAAGAAAACGGTGTTTTATAGTTATTCGTGTTCGTTCAACTACCCGTAGCCTTAATAAGGTCTCTTCCATCATATTTCACCATTTACTGAATATAAGATTACCTTCAGTGATGATAACAATTAAGATTTACAGAGAACTTTCCTATAGTGTCCTCAGCTTCTGAAGTGCGCTAGTAATCGAAAAAGTTTTGAGAACTGTCGAATGAAGAGGCATTTTATGGAATGTGCAACATCTATTCGACAATCAGCTCATTGATTTGTAATTATTTCAGTAAAGTTTCAACTATCGATAGCGATTTTACAATTCAAACTCCATTTTTTACTAGCTATGCAGATTCCTTTTATGACGAGAGATTTCTAAATTTATTGTGAAACTACAACGTTTTAAAAAGAACCGTGTTCCATATACAACGTTGATCGCTTCAACTTCCGCGATAGTGATCAACGCGACGCCGGTCCCTAGAGCGGTCTTCTCCAAAGAGTTTAGCCATTAAATCTTTCTATTTTAATCAGTTTGATCATATAATCAGAATGATTATAAGATATATTGAAATTTGAGCGTAGTCTTAATAGAACACTCGAAATAAAAGGTATATTACAAAAATATTGTTCAAGAACAATCGAGTGTCACAAACTGCCGATCTTGCGATTATTCACTTAACGGCGATTGTGGAAATCATTGGTCATGGCTTACCTCTTTATAGGAAGAGTGAAAACTCCCGAGAAGATTGGCTAATGAGGAAGTGTTCTGCCCGACTGACGAGACTGTGAGGTCGAAACACGTTATCGGCCTGTACAAGAGCCCAGTGACAGACTACACGACATGTTGGCTTAAATAATAATTGCGAAATATATCGAAACCAATTACTGTTCTGTCTAAACGTAAGCTTTCCAACAAAAATGAGAACGTAGCTTCTTGGCCAGCTGCTCAATTATTCAGTAGGTGAATAGGCTCTATGAGATTCTGGCAGCGTGGTCGTATACCGAAAGAACTAAAGGTAAAATGAGAAAAGCCATAATAGAAGTAGTTTAAAGGAGATCAAAAACCCTCTACTTTGGGGTGATACGTGAATGAAGATTTCATGCCAAAATAGATTAAGCGCCAAGAACTTTTCATGCTTATGATTCATTATAAAAGAAAGATACTATAACCATGTGATAGTAGTCTTCAGAAAAAATATATATGGGCTAATGCAGTTTTTAATTGGTCGGTAATCAACAGTTACGCAAAATTATTTACTTCTGCAATTCTAGAGCTCTCATTAGATATTAAACGCCGTCATCACTCACAACCTTGGCAAAGTAACGATGCTCTTAGCTGAATTCCAAGTGGAAGCTTTGAAAGACTCAGCTATGCTGGGAGATGAACTCTAGCCCAGACTGCACATTATAGTATGAAATTAAAGAAAGTCTTCAGCAGTATGAAAGCAGGGATCTATCGGGAACAGCCGCAGTGTTAGAGGTACAAAAATATTCGGCTCTGCATATTTACGTCTCTTTGAGGTACGTGGATGGCTTTATCGCACACAAAATGAGGATTGGAAAAATTCATCGTTAAAAAACTGCGTTCTTATTGTATGTTTATATAGCTAAGTGAACTGAGTGGCGCGTAAAGATATGACCGCAGACCGACGTTGAACCCGCGTTCTACTCATACCTAACGCTCGTGCTAGACCCTACACCACCAAGATTCCGTTTCGCTACCACTCATTCTCTAAAGCTTCAATCACAGCTATCAGCCACCAATCTATAACAAGTTCTGCCAAGCAATCAATGCCACTATATAAACCCGGTCAAGCAGACAGTCATTATGAAACATGATTCTCAAGATTTTCAACGTTTTTCCTGCTTTTTCGCAATGTCATGATGTTCATATATACTTAGGCGGGTTCAACTCCCGCCTATGGTCGAATTTTTGCTCATCACATAATTCTCTCAAGTATACTTGAAACATTAAAGCACTGCGAAATGTTAATAGGTTGAGGAGAAAGTTTCCGGAATTTGCCCATAACTTTAACATGTTGGCATGTTTTATATGCGATTTTCACATGGTTCGAAAGCTCGTTTTCTTGCGCATCGATTGATATATAACTCTTCTATACTGCCGCAAGATGGAACTGAACCGCGAACAGAAACGGCTGTTGATGCTTCACGAGTACAAAGTGGGCACAAATGCCGCTGACACTGTTCGTCGAATCAATGAGGCATGGGGCGACGGAACTGTTGGAAAGACACCTGTCTACGATCACTTCAAGGACTATTAAATTATTGATTATTAACTATTGACTATTAATTATTGACTCACTGACTATTAAACTGTCTTTTGTTCAAACTTAATTGATGCATAAATAAAGTTTTCATAAGCAAATTCCGGATACTTTCTCCTCAACCTATTATCTCAACAGGAAGTTGGTCTCGACTATCACGAACCTTTTTTCCGGACGATTTTGACGGTGGGTAATGGCCAATAAGCGGTGCTGAGAAGCTCGAACACATCGACATGTCCCACAGGGAGAAATTCCGCGTGCACAATTGTTGTGGTGTGGGAAATACGAATCTTGACGAACAGAAGATGAAGGAATACTTGAATGCCAGTATGCAATGAGCAGTTCCTTGTTAGCTTAACACTGCAGTCTTTGCTGTGAACGTATTGTTGCGTTCATATGTGGTTTTGTATCAATTGTGAGACTGCTGTGTGTTACGTTCAGTGTGAATAAGGAACAAACAAAACAAAAGTTTGTGTTTATAAATGTGAAGAAAGCTTCACCAATGTATAGGATCAATTTCTTCATGCATTACACGAACTATTTATAAAATGTATCAGAAAACTTGAAATAAGTAAAACAAGGATAAAATCCTCAATGCTCCTTCATAATATGTCACATCAGCATACCTCAAAAAATGATTTATTTTCAGCAGTAACACTAGTATCTTTTTCTCAACAATCTCGTCGGTTTTTTCAATTTCGAGACGAACCCTCACAAGAAATCACGCGCACTCCAGCACGCTTGTTAATTGTTGTGACGGCTTGAAGCGACACTCATCTCTTCCATCCATTCCTGGATTCTTGAACTCCTTCCAAAAAGTCTCAAAGGCATTTTTACGCCGACATTATTGACAGTTTCCTTAGTGCTCTTACTGCAACCTAAAAGTCTTCACCGTTGTGCCTTTCGGTTGTGCATTTCGAGGAGTAGTTGTCCGCGATGTCAACTATCCATCTAGGCTCTACTTATGTGGCGATAATGTGGCTTAGTCGTTCGCCTATCTATTCATCACCACACATCTTACAAAATGTCGGATATATTGTATCTGAACGAATTCAGACTCCGTCTCTAGTGTTAGGAAATTTCACACAATCCTTCATCTCACATGAGAACCAATTGCTGACGTGGCGTGTTGGGTGGAATTTTCACAATGCCTGCAGAAATTTCCACATTACTGTATTTTGAGACCTTCCAAGAGCAACACTTCGTTTTCTGAAGGTATTTTCCCACTTAGATTTTGCATGCCATTGTTTTCCTGTTGGAGCTCGTCTCTCCATCTTGACCTGACGTCAATGGCTATTCTTTCTTAGTTATTTGAGCAGGTGCGGTGACTCCTCTCTTTACCCTCCTATGCGAACACTGTAGCTACTCGCTACATGTTTCGCACAAGTGCTTTTTTGTGCTTGAGGGATCATGAGGGCAGCACACTGTTATGTTCAAGCGGTCGCCTTTCGATGCCATGCCGTAAAAGACTCACTTTTGGAGAGGTGTATTTGAAGGTTCAAGAAACGAAGCCAGCTCTTCTTACGGTTTTTCTTTTGTGAACTTTATATACTCTGACTCTTTATCTAACAATTCCAACATCTCTCCATCTCTTCTTGTGTAGACCAGACATCAAATGTACCATTTAAGTATAGACAATAGAGCAGTGCACGACCGGTGATTGAAAGCGGTGTAGATACTGTCTGGTATTGAGCTGCCTATTGCGTGCTCTATATAGGAGGAGAAGGAAAAAAGTTTCAGACTGCTGATGAACAGTCAAAGCATGCGAATTCCACATGAAAAAACAGAATAAAGTAGCATAGTTTTTCAAGCTTTCAAATACACTCATTCGAAAGTGGCTAAACTATGTTTCATCTAATTTGGTGATTTAAAGTGCTAATGTGACGGTGAAATGTCTGGCGACTAAGGCGCGTACGATAAAACTTTATGTAATCTCTTCATCTAAGCTTTTTTATGACGCTTTTTTCGATCGATTATGCAGCATGAAGTCGAGCGTTATCATGCGGCAAAATTGCCAAGTTGGTGCAACTTTGTTTTTTTCAGTATTATTTTTTCCAATGACGAATCACATGATTACGGTTCAATTGCGCATTTTCTTGAGAAGATTTTGGTACACATTTTGCCCGTACTTGCTTTGAGATAGAGCTCGTTCCCATACTCCATTAAATTTGTGCGCCGCTACACTGGCAGTGTTCCCGCGCCATTCATAGTGCATGAGTAGCAAGGGAATTTGTTCCCACAACGGCTCCATTTTAAGGCAAGTCTAGGCATGATGTATCTAGTAAAATGTTGGCAATAAAATGCGTATTTGAACGATACCGAAGTCAAGCAATGTCGGTTACATCTGACTGATGAATTTACAGAGTAATATTTCTGCAAAGAGCGTTTTTGAGTAAAAAAGTCGTCTTTGAAGCCCTATAAAAGCCATTGTATAATATTTCCTAAATAGAAAACACATAGGCAAATAGCGTTTTCAACGTGCCCAATAAACAAGAATAATCTTAGAACAAGTCTTTTCGCTAGAAAACTAGGGTACTTTTCTTATCTGCACCCTGCTTCGAGCCTTTAGAAAAAGCATATTTTCATGCTCATTCTTCATGCTTAAATAGCCTTTCGATAGCTTAAATCAAAAGGAATTGAACGGTGTATTTCGTATTCATATTGCATATATTGCGTATAAGAGCAAAGACAAGATTTGTTACTCATCCAAAAATTTCTCGCCCACCAAAGCTTCTCCTTCATAGTCTTAGTGACCAATCGATAGATCAGATCTTAGGAATGTCAGAAATTTATTTACTTTTTAGTATGGATCTCGTCTTACGCTGTAACACTCAGAAGAAAATTGGGTCTCGCAAAACTGGAAAGATGCGCCGAATGCGAAACTCAACTTTCTTTTGGTTTTTATGAAGCACCATGAAATTCGTTCAAAAAGCCATAACATTACTGAAAACTCTGAAATTTGATCAATGGTTTTGTAGTTTAAACTCTAAGAGAAAGGCTTCGATGAGGAGAAATTCTTGAATGAGAAACGAAATAGCATTTTTTCTCTTCAAGCGCAATAACAAGGCCTTTTTAAAAGTGATAAAGATTATTCAAATTCTTATGATCTAAGCTGTCGATTATTTGAACATTTAAAGCGATCAAAAATTACGTATTTCTCAAGGTGTCGAAGTGAGGAGCAGATAACAGAAGTGATCCAGCTTTGCGAAACCTAATCTTCCTTTGGCTGTTACAGCACATAACAAAGTCCATTTCAGTTGACTGGTTACTAAACTACGAAGAGCAAACTTTGGTTAGGGAGTAATCTTTGAATGATAACAAAACTCTGTTTTACTCTTTCAGAACAATAAGACCATTTAAAAGTTATAATACACCGTTCAAGTTTTTTTTTTTTATTTGAGCGACCTAATGACTACTTGAAAGGTGAAGACGACCAAATTGCGCCTTTTACAAAGGGTCGAGATAGGGTGCAGATAACGGAAAAACCAAAAGAAGAGAACAAGGGGTCACTATATCTCCCACGACATATAGTATATTCAAATGGATAGGAGAAAACAGCAATTAACATCAGTTAGGAAGAACGATAGGCCCCGTAATGAGAACGATGGTATGCCAAATCCCATGGGAAGATATTTTCAAACCTACTCTCCATAACAAACGAAATGAGTGCCGATAATGAACGGTGTCTGAATAACAGTAGTCTGAGAAACTTTGTGACAATTACAGCCATGCCACTCAGCATATTACGTTACCGACTGTTTCGGAACCACCTGCATGGCCGTCTATATAAGGTAGAGGATAGTGTATCATGTCCTAATGGTAGAGGCCGAGACTGCTTGAGTTTAGGTGCAATAAACTATCTCCATGAAAACATGTAATGATGAATACGTAAACGAAACAAGGAGACCACTTTGAATTCGTATAAAGAACATTTAAATGGAAAGTGTGAAAGTCGCCTAATTACTTTCTATGTACGCATAGGACAAAAAGACACAAGGGTAATGACTTTTGTGTGATAGC
The DNA here is from genome assembly GCA_019055375.1 of Parelaphostrongylus tenuis. Taxonomy (NCBI): domain Eukaryota; kingdom Metazoa; phylum Nematoda; class Chromadorea; order Rhabditida; family Metastrongylidae; genus Parelaphostrongylus; species Parelaphostrongylus tenuis. Next base: position 150,297 of record JAHQIW010007484.1, read on the forward strand.
AAAACTTCTAGGGCATTACCCAAAACCTTGGCCCTAAAAATACCTTCAAGGCCCCTTGCATATACTTCAGGAGTTCAGGAATGAATAGTAGGAGAGAGTGTTTGCCAGTGGAATAGTGCCCTATCTCAGGTTCATTTTCCATATCGAGTAAAATTGATTTATCGGCGTGTGTAACTACACACCGAGACCTCTTCCGTATAATTAGCCCGCATGAAAGTCAGACTTCTGAATTGATTATACATTGGATTTTCACTACTTCAGCTATATTAACCAAATAATTCGCTATGGCTGACATATTGCATTTGAGCTCTGTCTAAGGAGAAATGGCCTCAAAGCTGGCGCTCGATTTGAAGGGATTTTCTACATATTAGGAGTGATGTTACCTTGGTGCAAAAGTGATTGCGGTTTGTTATAGCAGTTGCTTTTTTAACTTTCTTCAATTGGTGAACGACTGTAGAAAGATCGACATTGAGTTTACCCGCAGTATCTAGTGTATTAGTAAAATGATTAGCTTCTAAGATTGCTTTCTGTTTATCGTTGCCAACTTCTCATTAGCGGCTACCACGTTCCTTTTCTTCAAGGCACTCGTCTACTTTTTCGTTACTTCGCGACACACCACTGCACTGGAAGTTCGCTAAAATTCTAGAGCAGAAGCCTTGCTAATTTTACGAGTTATCTCTGCAGCTTTGCAACCTATTTTGATTTTGATGAGAAAATAGCACGAGTTTTTTCTTCTTGCGAAAATTGTCGAGTCTGCCTTTGATCTCACATACTTTCCATAACCTGAAATAATTAAAAACTCCACAGCATGCAATATGTCATCAACAACAAAACATAAAGCAGGAATACGCGTCAAAATGATATCAAACATAGCAATAATAAAAGGACAAAGCTCTCTGCCTTCATCAATCCCAGAGGGTTGCGCCATGGACTCGTCTTTGATTTTTAACTTCGTTTGAGAAGACTGAATTCATATTTGGCCTATACAATGACTCGCGTTGGCCTTCCGCTGTATCGAGTCAGTGGTGGTTATCTGCGCAGACAAGTATGAGAGCAGTCCGGCACCAAATTACCAACACCGGAGGGATGAATGGCTTGGTGAGCCATAATGGAAGATCGATTCATCGACCATGTGTGCGACGCAGAGCACTTCTAACCACTGCACCACATGTGCTCAACATAGCATCACATATTCAAGGAAATCCACTAAAAAGCGGCGAATTTCAACAGTGCATAAACCTCAATCACTCATGCATTAACCTGATGTACTCATGTACTAAATAAGGTAATAGAAAGAACGTGTCATGAAGGGTGAACATCAAATTTTTCCACAGTCATAAACTTTCAAGAAAAAAAAAGACATCAAGCATCGGGTGAAATAATCGAGCGCTTGTCCGCTCTGTAAATGACTCGCGGTTCATCAGAGCACGGAGGAGTGAGAAACCTAGTGAGCCTTGAGCGCGGCGGGATCGTACCAATCCCCTATCTCGTTAAGCACCTCTAACCACTGCAATACACGCGCTCCTACACAGCACAAGTCTAACGGATGGCAGTAATCGTGTGCAAATCACAGTCTTCTGCTCGACTTACTACAGCGCCTCTATCTGTCGTTAACTGATTAGATCCAGAATATTCGATGGCGTCCCTCTCCCTATCTTCACACTGGGATTTGGCATACCATCATTCTCATTATGGGGCCTATCGCTCTTCTCAACTAATCTTAATTGCTGTTCACTCGTATCCATTTGAATATACTGTATCACCTGTATCACCTGTCGTCCCGTTGATCGTCGAGTGACTCGAGCGGGTACCAGCAACTCTTCCATTATTCCCTATAGCGTGCAAGAGTAGCCCAGTGGGTCCTCCTTGCTCTAGGAATTTGCTGAGCATCATATCTTTCTTCCATCGCTTTCGTGAAGAAATCGGACCAACGGGTCAGTGGTCTTCTTTTAGAGCGCTTCGACGTCCCGAGGAATCCAGTCGGTAACGGCTCTCGTCCATCGGTTGTCGTTGAAGCGCATCACGTGTCCGGCCCACCTTATTATCGATATCCTGACGTGTAGAACGGCGTCTCTGATTTTCGATCGTTGACGTAGGTCGGAACTTCGGATCCTTTGTCTCATTTGCGAAATACGAGATACTCCTAGCATCGACCTTTCGACTGCGCGTTCGATAACGGCAAGTGATCTTTCATCCTGCTTACGTAGCGACCAGGTTTCTGCTGCATACGTTAGGGCAGGGATAATTGTCGAGTTGAAAAGGTGGGCACGGAGTCGGATGATCTTTGTCCTCTTCACTACATCTTCGATGCTCTTAAACGTTCCCCAAGCCGCTCGTTTCCTCCTGCTCAACTCTGGGGCTAGGTCGTTCATCATGTTGATTTCACGACCTAGATAGATGTAACTGGAGCATTCGGAAATTGTCGTTCCGTTGAGCGTGAATGGGGCATTAGAAACCCATCCGTTCCTCATGAACATTGTTTTCGTTAGATTTAGTTGAATATCGATCTTTCCACAGGCGTTATCGAAATCAGTCAACATTCGTTCCGCTTGGCTGATGTTTGGTGTTATGAGAACGATATCATCAGCAAAGCGAAGATGGTTTAATTGTCGAGCCGTCAATTTTCACTCCCATTTCGTCCCATTCTAATGTTCGCATGACGTTTTGTAGGGTGGCAGTGAATAGTTTTGGCGATATTGCATCGCCTTGTCGAACCCCTCTTCTTACGTCAATGGTGATATTGTTAGTAGAATGGAGATATTCTGGTCGTGAAATCTTTATAAAGCTCACGAAGGATCATTATGTACCGAGTAGGGACGCCCTGGTTATCCAGAGCCTCTATAACCGCTTCTGTTTCCACTGAATCAAAGGCTTTTTTCAGATCGATAAAAGTGAGACAGAGTGGTTGTTTGTACTCTCGCGAAACTTCAATGAGTCTTGTGATCGTGTGGATGTGGTCCATGGTACTAAATCCTTTTCTGAACCCTGCTTGTTCGCATGGCTGTCCTTCGTCCAGTGTTCTGTCAATCCTGTTCAGGATGACTCGAGTAAAGAGTTTATAGACAACGGACAGCAAGCAGATTGGGGGATAATTGCCTATGTCGTGAAGGTCTCCCTTTTTGAACAACAATACGGTCTTGCTGGTCTTCCATTGAATAGGGACCTTGCATTCTGACAGGTAGCGAGTGAAGAGCCGAGCCAGGTGTTGATGAGAGCTGGCGGCAGGTTCTTCAGGTGTTCTGGTCTAATCCTGTCTGGACCGGGTGTTGTACTGTTTTTCACCGACGATATAGCATGTCGGATTTCGGAAGGAAGGACCGGTGGAACGACATATTCGTCCTCTTTAATTTATATGACGGTAAGAGAACATGGCTAGCGAAGAGATCCGTGTAGTACTGGTAAATGATTTTCTCCATAGCCCTTCTGGAAGCTGTAAGTGTCCCGTCAGGGTATCGGAGTGCAATCATCTTGATCTTATAGTTGGCGAAGCCTCGCTGGGCTTTGCGAATGCTCTTCCCAGCTTCTGCAGCTTCTGCCATAACTGCTGCTCTTCTCTCTTTAAGGTCTTCTTTTATCGCTTCTCTGCATCGTTTCGCAAGTTCGGACGTAAGGTTTCGGTTGCCTGCGGCTCGTGCGAATCCACGTTGACGTATCAGCTCGAGTGTCTGCGGAGACAAGCGTCTCTTCGTGACCTTAGGACTTTCGGCTTTTTTAGCGCCAACGTGAAGATATTCAGCGAGTCGATCGTATTCTTCGTCGATGTTGTCGACAACGGTATCTTCTCAAGAGCCGACTAATGATTTGAATACATCCCTGTTTATGGTAGTTCTGGGACTTCGTTGTTTGAATTTAGCGGCTTTCTCTCCTCTCCTCGAAAATCGGAACGTTGCGCGAAGGAGGCGATGGTCTGATCCCGTGTAGAACTTGGGAACAACAGCGACGTCGGTCAGGCAAAACCTTCGATTTACTATGATGTGATCTATTTCGTTATGGTACTCTCCATTGGGAGACTCCCACGTCCATCGCTGAGAGAGAGGCTTTTGGAATTGTGAGTTACCATGGAGGGTTTGGGTCGTCATGATAAACTCGGATAGCCTCTCACCCTGTTCATTCCATTCTAGTCCGTGGGTCCCTATGTGACGTTCTTCAGACGTTCTTCTAGGTCCAATTTTTGCGTGAAAATCTCCGACAATGACCTTGAAGAATGTATGATCTTCTCTGAAGAATTTTTCGAGGTCCATATAGAACGCTTCAGCTTCGTCTTCGTCATAGCTTGATGTTGGTGCGTAAGCAACGAAGATGGTCAAAGCCGGCATAGAACCACATCGTTTCAACCGTAATCGTCCGATGCGGGTTGTTAGTTGTTCGAACGAATCAATGTTCACGGTCAAATTCGATTTGACGAGGACGCCAACGCCACCGACACCTCTGCGATCGCATGTTCCAAGGAACAGTTCTTCTCCGGTGTCATAGACAGCGTGAAAAGGATGGCGCCTTCTCGTCTCAGCCAGGCCAACGACGTCGTACCTTATTCTTCTTGCTTGAATCAACAGATCTTCTACAGCCGATTGTTGAGCAAGGGTTCTTGCATTGTAGGTACAGATCGTCATTTTAGTCCGTTTCGATCTTGGCAGCCTAGTTCGGCCCTGAGATTTTAGCAGCCTCTCCGTACTCGTCCTACCTGGCGCTGCCGTACCAGGGGCTCTTTCGGGGTCAGGGGAATGAGGCCCATATTTGTTACTGTTTTTGGCATTTTTGATACCCGACGTGTAGCTTGCCAGGCTCTAAACGTGGGGGCTGGGTACTCACGAGTAGCTTGCCAGTCTCTCTCGGAGGAGCGGGAGGAGCTTATTTGTTGGAGGCGACTCCTAACCGCCTCCCATGTACTTCCCAGCCGCTTGATTGCAGGCTTTTGGCCGACTTGACTCGTAGAAATAGAGTTTTGTCAAGTCGGCACTGCAGAAGCAGGGAGCTCGTCCCCTGAATCCACCTGCGTCTCTGGGAAGCACACGGTCGCTTTTGGTTCGCGTTTTATTCCCCTATCCACCACCTGGGGACGCGCCACGTGCCCTCGCGACTAACCGGGCGGGATCCCTCAAAGAGGGAGGTCCGTGGGAATATACTGTATGTCGTGGGAAATATAGTGACCCCTTGTTCTCTTCTTTTGGTACTTTTCCGTTTTCTGCACCCTATCTCGACCCTTTGTAAAAGGCGCAATTTGGTCGTCTTCACCTTTCGAGTAGTCATTAGGTCGCTCAAAGAAAGAAAAAAAAAACTTGAATGGTGTGTTTAACTTTGTAAAGGCCTTTTTATTGTTTTGAAAGAGGAAAAGTAGAGTTTTGTCACTTATGTAAAGATTGCTCCTTAACATAAGTTTGCTCTTCGGAGTTTTAGTAACCAGTCAACAGAAATGGATTTCGTTTTATGCTGTAACAGCCAAAGGAAGATTAGGTTTCACAAAACTGGATCACTTCTATTATCCGATCCTCACTTCGATCCCTTAAGAAATACATATTTTTTGATTGTTTCAAATGTTCAAATAATCGATAGCTTTGATCATAAGAACTTCAATAGTCTATATCACTTTTGAAAGGGCCTTATTATTGCGCTTAAAGAAGAAAAATGATATTCCGTTCCTCATCTAAAATTTCTCCTCATCGAAGCCTTTCTCTTAAAGCTTCAACCACGAAACGATTGATCAAATTTCAAAGATTTCAATAATATTATGACTTTTTGAACAAATTCCATAGTGCTTCATAAGAACCAAAAGAAAGTTGGGTTTCGCATTCAGCGCATCTTTCCAGTTTTGCGAGACCCAATTTTCTTCTGAGTGTTACAGCGTAATATGAGATACATACTGAGAAGTAAATAAATTTTTGACATTCCTAAGATTCAGTCTATCGATTGATTATTAAGACAATCTAGGAAGCACGGAAATTGGTTTTCGCATGAGGTGTCAGCGAGATCGACTTATCTGCTTGCGGCAATCGATTCCATTTAGATGACGAGTGAAAGTGTTAGTGCCTTTACGATCGTATCCAAGTGTCTTGCTAAAGCCACGAAAATATGGTATACTACACCAGAGCCTTTGACAAAAGCGGATTTGGAATAGGAATAAAATGAATTAGATATTAGTCAGAAAGAAATCACGAGACAAGCCGTCATTCCGAGGAAGAGCATTGCAGCGGTAAGGTTTGAGACGATGAGTTTAGAATGTGGAAAACGCAGTTTTATTGATGCCACTTATCACCAGTATGGTTCTGATTCGACACCGCTACATACATAAGAAGCCTCTCATCCTTCCGCAGTCAGTTCAGCAGGATTCTCTGAGAACAGTCCTTTACCTAGGATCAAAGTAAGAATACTGTCACACATTAGTCATCGGCGCATGCTTAGAGGTAGTTACCGAATGCAAATAATTGTCCTATTCGATATGAGAGACAAATGAAAAAGCGACCTTATTCGCTCAGCAGGAACTTGTGGCAGGACAGCTTGATCAATAGCGAGTGCAGGCACGGTTGTTGAAATTTCGTTGCAGCGCCACGTAGTCTTCTGCTCGAGGTCTTACTAAACCTTCATTACTCCTTTCTGTGACGGAGTGGTGGTAACAGACAAGCTTGCTTGGATACTGGGTTGGTGAAAAGTACTAGGTTGGTGAAAAAGAAAATGAGGATGTATTGTTGAAATTTACCGTACGATATTGGAATGCATTTTTAAATATAAGCAATTATGTCAAACATCATTCTAATTCACAATTCTCGCCTTATGTTGTTACTTTAAGGTGTAAAACTTGCTTTTCTATTTATAGTCACTTTAGAGTATGAGAAGAGGGTACTTCTCCGTTGCCTTCACAAGATCCTGACCCGTTTGTCAAAAAACATTTTTTTTGCTTTTATTCGAAACATAAGTAACTATCCGACAGCTGAGTCAATTAAATTTGAACAGTATGTTCTGCTTCTCAAGTTGTTTATTTGTTGAGCTGTAATAGTGATAAGAAGATTGAGTTTCGCGCCCAAAGGGTAAAATTTTGCAACATTGGCCACAAGTCCCGTCCTTTTTGCAACATATCGGTTATGTGCGATACGCAGCCTTCCTTTAACTGCTATGGTTGCTAAGAATTCCATCCTCAAAATCAACTACATTTTTGAAAATACCGAGATTCGCGACATAAAATGCTGTAATGCTGTAGCAGTCAAAAGAAGGTGATGTTTCGCAAATTTGGATCACTCTCGATGTCCACACTCTAATTTGATCTTTTGGAATGCGTTTTTCAATTTTTTCTGGAGTTTCAAAATTCGATAGCTAGAGCTCGAAAATTTATGAGGTATACTTTATTATTGAAGTGACATCTTCAAAGCGCTCTAACAGTAAAGAATGAGAATGTCTTTCGCACTCAAGAACTTTTTGCTGAACAAAGCAGATTTTCCGCCCTAAAGAGTTGTTTCCAAAAACCAAATACACCATCGAAATTGATAAGATTTAGTGTATCTAATGGAAACTGATTGTTTGCAAAAAAATTTATCCGGTGAGAAATGCTTGAATGTGAAATAAAAAGTTTTTCTTTGATTGTTACAGCACAAAAAAACAAGCTAATTAGGAAATAAATCAAATCACTCAAATTCACTTGATTTTGACCACCGATTTACTGCCAAAACGTTTATCAAAGGGTGGAGATAACGGAAAAGTACCAAAAAGAACAAGACAAGAAGTAAAGCGATAATTTTCATTAAAGTTCCAAGTGGTTTTAGAGCAGCAGGGACAGCTTACAAAGTCAAGAGCACATTTGGAATAGGAAGTTCCAGTGAGCTAACAGTGCAGTGGTGGTTCAAGGAAATTCGTAAAGGAGACGAGAGCCTTGAAGATGAGAAAGCAGTGCGACCATGAGAAGTTGACAGCCACCAATTGAGAGCAATCATTACAGCTGATCACGCTTAGGACAACACGAGGTACTGCAATAGAATTCAACATCGACAATTCTGCGATGATTCGCTATCTCTCAAAAGCAAAGTTAAAGTAATTGCCGTTTCAGATCGCCAGGAAACCGCAGTTACTTTAACATAAATTAATATTAATTCGTTCCATAAGTATTGGCACTAGAGCAATAAAGACCAAATTTATTTACCAGAAGTAGCTGAAATTGTACAACTTTGATATCGTTCAACTGCGCATTTTCTCATGAACATTTGGTGCACAACCTGCGTAACCTTGCACAATAATAGAGCTGTCCTGGGAACAAATTCGCTTGCTAGTCATGCACGAATGGAGAGTGGATGGAAGCGCTAGTGAAGCGGCGCGCAAAATTAATGTATCTTCCTTTGGACTGCCCGGGTGGTGATTGATCCTCCAGATTGCTCTCTCCAGTATTACTATCGTTGGCCTCGCGTAGGGCATAGATCGAATTCGAGTGCTCAGGCTTACATCTGCTCTTACACACATAATGAGAAGCGTCATACAGCTGTTATTTCAAGCAAGACATCTTCTGGCAAAGGGGAAGTTGTGAGGAGTACGTCCGCTCTTCCGTAGTGATCATGCAAACTTTCTTCCAACGTAACCATAAATCTTGTTTCGCATAATATGCCGCACAGAAAGATGTTGGTCAAGATCTTGTGGAATCTGAAATTCACAATCGTATAGCTTTTCATCTCGTTGAGAACATACATCAAAGTCAACGTTTTCAGTCATACTTGACAAAAATCAGTGTTATTTTGACCAATTAACGGCTACGCCGTTAAGATGCATAATAAAATTCCTCATTTAGTTTTAAAATGTGGTCACATCAAGCAGAATCGAGTTTTGGAAGGTTGATATTTCGCACACTTTTCTATTCAGGGCAAACGAGGAATTTCCGTCAGCAAATGTCACATTATCTATGAGAGCTATGAAATCTCATGATCCGCAGTTCGGATACGACAATTATTTTGCTATGTGGCTTGTGAATGTAACAAGCGGTGACTATGGTATCGATGGTGCTCCACAAAGAAGTCTTGCTTATTGGTAAGTATAAAAGGCACCCACTGTGATTTTTTCGTTTTGAAAGTCAAACAGAAGTGTGAGGTCTCTTAAGGCGACGTTAAGAAAATTTTGTTTGGGGAAGTGATGTGTCAGCTGGCAATTTTATGTCCTCTACGTAGCTAAAATACCACATTATTTGCAAAGAAAGCAGATTTGGCAAATGCTGATAGCTCTTGCAGGCAGTAAATTTTGAGTTCAGTAGTAAATAAAATTGCCACTTAATTTCAATTTAGCCCCAAACTACTGCCAGTGGTTGAAGATGGCGCTAACATAGAGCGGTTTCTAAATTTGTAGATTTACAAGTGTGAAAATTGATCTTTTAACTGAGGATTCTACTTTTCCACTATTTCTTTTGATCGACCACTAGAGTTTAAAGCTTTAGGAAGTTGCGGCAGTTGTGTATCGCAGAAATCTCGTCATTACACCCAACCTACGCGGGCGCTGGTTCGACCCAACCCCTCGGCTGCTCTCGCGTAGCTCTCTCATTACTCTAGGATCGGAAAATTTTATAACAGCAAAATTCATGAGGAAGGAGAAAATTATGACCATATAGACCACATGCAAAGAACTGCAAACTTTTGTAAATCGTGGCTACGAGGAAACAGATTAATTCAAGCTGTGATGTTCACGCCCAATTGACATGGAGTGATGAAAAGTCATGTGGTCCTGGAACGGACTGAAGCAGTGGATAATATGTTCAGGCAGCGCAAGAAAAGGGATTGCTATCATTGCACTAACAGTTCCTTATGAAGGATATAAAGGACATAAAAATTTTGCAAAAAGAGGCATGATTACACTGAAGTACCAGGCCGGATCGCACGCAAAAAGTTTGACGCACACTGCTTGTATAAAGTGATAAGGCATAGAATCATACGGTCACCTCGTAAAAATAACTTTACTTTAAATTTTCAGTGTAGCTTATTGTAAACCATCTTTTCCTTTCGACGCGTTTCGCCTTCTTCAAAGCTGATCTTTCAAGTCGATTGTTTTCCTTTCGTCCTCATTGTGGTTCTTCATCTTCGTTTCGCCCGCTACAACTGTTCTTCGATGGAATGGCGAGTGATGTGCTGCGGACGATGAAATCAATTATCTGATGAGTGACCAGCTTATAAACATACGACTCAGTCTGTATGGAGTTTGCAGAATGAAACTTTTGATTCTAACGGTGATTCACCGAAGAAGATGCGGCTCTATAGAAACGAGTACCACGAAGAACGGCAGTGGAAGGTCGAGTCGAATTAAGGGCCGTCGAAAAAAAAAAACGATAAGCACCGAAATGTAAACTTGGTAAAATGTTTTCCTCCGACGGCAACTGAAGAAGCGATTCTCATGAAGAATGGATTGGTTCCAAATGCCTCATTTCTACGCTCAAGGGAGCGAATTTTTCTGACTACTCCAGCTACGTCTATCGGCGTCGATAAACCAATATAATGAACGTCTTATTTTCATAGTTCAACAATATTAGTTAGGCGGCCTTGGGGAGGGAAGAGGGGAGGGTTGTTCAAGAGCATCGAAGACATGGATATAGGATATATGAACATAAGCATCTATAGCTGGATAACACATACATCTCGTTATCCCCTTTGATGCTTTGTACAGCGAAAACATCAGAGTATTCGTCTTCAAATGTAATACGATCAAATTAACCGTCATGTCAGATCCGATATGAAAGATATGGCGAATAGATGACCGTAACAGAAATGCGGTAGAATAGTGAGCATTGCCTACACGTTGCGACCAAACAGTTTCGGTAATGCTTCGAAATAGCCGTTCATGAGGTATGCGCAAACACCGAAAATTACCACAGACAGTGAACAACTAACACCAATCAATACTTTATTAAGTCAAATATGTGCTCATAAGATCATATTCAGTTAACAGTAGTTATTAATCCATTATGAAATTTGTTCAACAGAATAACAAACTTTGCGTGAAGCACATCAAGCAAAATTTCATGGCACCGAATTTCTACAAACAGAAACAAAGTGTTCATTATCGCTGACCGTATCAACGTTAGAGACTTCTGAGGCAACCGTGACGTAGCTATCCGAAGATGAAGGCGCCTCCCTTGAAAGAAATTAGAAATTGTTTTCTAACGGAGTAGAAACATAATAGCGTACAACACTGCTAAAATCTTAAAAAGGAAGAGAATATGGCATGAAGTAATATGACCAACTCTTCTAGACGGTTTAGCGCTTTTTGGTAAGATATCCACAGCCAACGAGGTAAAATCTGACGGTGATAGTTCATGAACTGAAACAATTTCTGTTGAACTAACTTAAACGACATGAAAACATTGGTGACCCACAAATCACAATGTTGACGGCTGATGAACTAATGAAGTGAGCTATGGTCTTTTTGAATTCTGTGTAATCGGTCGTTTTGACAAATTATTGGGGTGTCCCATGATTTTTTCCGCACTAGTTCTATTCATTTTTGCTTTTCTCTAAAATCGACTTAATGACAAAAAGTTGTAGAATGTTGAAAAATGTTTTATTAACATCAAGCACGGAAGCCCTATCGCCATTGCTAGTGGTCTATCAATCTTTTATGAGATGTAGATGCAATACCATTATTGACCTCATAAAAGCTGCTTATTCAATTGACAAACCACCTGATATTTGCTACAACTTTCCACATTAACAACAAAACTAAGTACAGCTCTATATGACAAGATAAATAGCCGAAATAAAATGTGTCATTTATGACTCAAGTTGGCCAGTTTGCCCCAGTGAGCATGAGCCTTACATTAGATACTGTCTCAGACCTCCAACGAGTTTCAGAAAAGAAACTGCATCGCTGGATCCAATACATAGAAATTTTTAGCTGCTGACAGAATGGACTGCCATGATGAAGACGTGTAATCTTAAATCCGTGAAAAAACAGCCACTACATACTTCACAAGACAGCGAAGTAATATAGAATCATGCGGTGTTTTGCTCCTCTGAACTTCAATAGAGCAGCAAATGGCACTATATTTCAAAGTGGTAGGCATAAATAACTAATCGGAATTCCTCATAAAAAAGTGAACAGCTATTTGTAACGAGTAGTAAATTAACCACCTCAACTAATGGGATGATGAGATCTCAATCTGCATTCATGCTTAGCATAACTGTCGCCCTCCCACCTCTTCCCATTGTTCCGGTACGACCAATCCTGAAAACCAAAAATTATAAGACACTTTCATTTTTATCGGTAATAGTAGAAATAGAACAAATCAAGATAACTATGCAAACCTGTGCTTATAGTCATTGAAATCCTGGACCATATCGTAAAAGATGATCTAAAATTTCAGCTCAATTAGCACTATTTTTACACGGCAATTTTCAGTATTGAACAAACATATACCACCACTCATAGCAAACTTTATTCACACAGCGCTACCGCACTCTCAGTAACCAGCACCATATTTTTGCATGACAGCAACTATTTTTGCCTTAAGAGGCTTTTGAGCCAATGCGAGAATGCAACGAAATGAAGTACCAAATGAGATGAAAAATAGAGCATAAGTGGGGCTGAAGTTAAATTAAGACTTGACAAAGATTTATGGGCCCAGAACCAAGATTTCGCCTTTGCAAATGAAAACGTTTCTACAGATAAAGATGCATAGTTTCGGCATCAACAGAGTTTTGAGACTCCTGGTGTTTACTCTTCTTTATCTAAAAATTCCGTAACCGCTGCTGAACAACTCTCCTCAGAGTCTCCTTTAGCATTCTCAACAGCACGTTCCATTCTGATAAGTAGACGGTTATTGTGTCGTTTCATAAGTTCTGTTACTAGAGAAATAAGCAACAAACGAATTGATCAATCAGGAGTCTTTAATACTGCATGGTTTTAATATCGTTCGATTGCGCATTTTCTTTCAAACATTTTGACATTTAACTTGTCTCTACTTGCTTTGAGATGGAGCTCTCGCTGGAACAAATTCGCTTGCTACTCATACAGAACAACGCGTAGGGGAAAATACTAGCGATGCGACGCGCAAGATTAATGGGGCACCTTACGGACGCGACTGATCTTCCGGACTGCTCTCAGCCTTGAACTTTGCAAATCACTTCCTAGCCAACCTTTCTGTAACCGTATCATGGTTCAAGACGAATGCATAGCGCATCCTTCAAGGATTGATCAACGCCAAGAGCTTTGTTATTTACTTATCTTTTATAGGCAAGTTGTAAAACAAAATTTTCGCAAAGAAATGCTCAACTGAACGTCACCACAACTGCGCAGTTTTAATTACTACTGTTTACCAAATTTGATGTTTATTGCTCTAGCGTCAAAACTTTCTCCTCTCAAAGTGCTGGTTTAGTGACGGATGCTGGGCAACCTTCCTCATAGTCTCCTTCTTATTCCTCTACAGCGCATTGAATTTTGGTTGATTATATAAGAGTTATTATTCGATAGCCGGAAACCGGTAGCTTGATAGTTCGAAAATTCCTAGAACGAACACTGAAAGCAGTCCGCTTTTTGGTAGAAATCTGAAACTAAAGCCGCATCGTTTGGACAAGATCCTTCGACTGAAGATGATGCGTGAACATTTGTCTGGAACTTCACTCCAGCGGCTTCCACATTCAAACGTTCACTATCAAGAAACTGGTAAAACTATACATTATCCAGAACATGTTATGAATTTCGAAATTGAAGTGACCTAAAAATACCTCGCATAAGTTATGAACTTACTGATCGAAGATCTCTGAATGTACATGAGATAGCATCAATTCATTACCATCGTAGCTCATACTCAAAGACCCAGGTTTCCGCAGTCTCCCAGTCAATGACGTAATTTTTCTAAGTTGATGCAAAGAACTACGTGATAACTTACGTGGTCCACTTCAGAGATATCCACTGCTCGCACAAGTCCGTTTGACGACACAATGCCTTGAATTTCGCCCCTCTTCAACCTTCTGATGGTCTCTTGATTGTCCATGACAATGAAGTCGCTAAACCACACATGTAAGCTAACTGATCAAACATGATCAAGAAATAAGCGAAGGAAATAGGCAACAGACAATAATATTTTGAAAAAAAATGAACTAAAGAGTGCTTTTAGTAATCACAAACTTTCAAATATTTATTTACTATTCATCAACATTTGGTGAATGATCCGTAATGTTGGCAAGCACCTAATATATGATCTACATCAGCTGATATTTCGTCAGGAAACGCTCATGCTTTTTGTTTCTGAAGACTGAGACCGTCTCTACGGTATTATAATAGAATGATGAGTAGACCTCAATTAGATCAGAGAATGAATTCTTCATAATGGCTGTTAAGTCACGCCTGAGAACGAGGAGGAAATCGTCCCATACATCCATTTTTCAATCTTTGGAGCTTATCCAAAGTATTGAAGATGTCTTGTGCGTCAATGTTTTTCTGCCTTGCACCGTATTCTGTCATACGTTTGTGGTACGGTAATCTAAATATACATCAAAACTCCAAAACAGAAAGGAAACGACTAGCTATTGCATACCGTGGGTATTCGGTGAGAGATTAGCACAAAAACGTTTTTAGAAGTACAACTCCTTCAATCTAATCTTCTAATCTTTCACTGACAGAGATCACATATGCATGAACTTTCGTTACTAAGGCAACGTTGTAGATAATGCAAAAGTCCACAATCCTAGTAGGCTGACAATAAAGATTCATACCACAGATTCAAGTGACTGATCAAACATCATCAAGAAACACCGCATGTTAAGAAGATCGTGGAGAAGAAAATAGGCAACAAACAATCATATTTGCAAAATATCTGGAAAAAAAATGAATTGAAGAGATTAGCTCTGTTCACAAACGTTCAGCAATGCTTGTTCATTATTTATCGATAATTGCTGATTACTCCGTAATGTTGATAAACGCCAAGTTTATCAAACATATCAAATATTATTTCGTTGAGAAACACTCATGCTTTTTGTTTCTGAAGATTGAGACCGTCTCTACGCTTTTCCATAATGTAAAAATTAAACCTCATTTAAATCAGAATATGAATTCTTGAGAAAAGTCGTTAGGTCACGCGTGACAATGAAGAGGCATTCGTCCTATATATTCATTTTTCGATCTTTGAAGCTTATCCAAAGTGTCCAAGATGTCTTTTACAACATTATTTTTCTGCCTTGTACCGTATTCTGTCTATCGTTTGTGGTACGATATTCTAGATAAACGTCGAAAACCCAAAATAGAGTAAAAACGACTAGCTAACGCATGAGACCATTCGATGAAACATCAGCATGAAAACTATTGTGAAAGTGCAACACTTTCAAACTAGTCATCTAATCTTTCACTAACAAAGCATTATATGCAAAAATCACTGCTACTAAGGCAGCATTGTGGATAATGTCAAAGTCTGAGATCTTATGAAAGTGATAGAGCTTGAAATGGTCATTTTTGCTGCATTCGCTTACAACAATATAACAAACGTTTCAATGACGGACGCTCATTCGGAAAATGGCAGAGGTCTCAGAAACAGAAATAACGCTATTTCACAGTTCATACTCTTCTTCGCGCTAGAGTCTGAAGCTGAATGACAACTCTTGACAGCCAATCGCTAATTGAATTTACTCGAACAATTTTTAACTGACTGTGAGAGAGAGGTTGACAATGAATTTGCTTATTCAAAATTTTCACTCTATCCGTCAAAACCGTCCATATTTGAGATTTTTCAAAGGGGAACGTGGCAAGGAAAGTTATCTTTTTGCCATGAGAATGCATTTTCCGACACCACTACGCGCTTCTGAACAAAAAACCACCTATACAATTGTTTCGCTATCTTGTTCTATTTCACGAAGTTAAGATATAATGATATAAAGCCGAGTGCCAATGCATTCAGTATGTACCGATTCTGAGCATAAACGAAGATAACTCATGGTGATTCATAAAAGTTTCGAAACACTTCCAAAAGTTGATATTTCGAAAAATTTGTAATCAACAAAACTGTTAAGAAAGAAATTAGATGAAAATTAGACAAAACAAGTGACAATGAAACTTACGAGTTGAATGGTTCAAAATGATATCCCATCAGTTGGAGATATATCGCTAGATAATTCGATGTTTTGTTATCTTTTGCAAAAATCACAGTGGACTTTTCGTAGGGACCTACAATGAAAAAACACAACACACATACAAAAACAAATCAAAATGTATTCGTGTACTATACAATTACACTTGCCTCCTCTTCTCATGTGGTGAAGTTCCAGATCGCGATTGATCAGCCCAACTAGAAAATCCAAGTCTTTAAGAAAATCTGGTTCCCAGTAAGGATACTCAGAAAGTTGCCGACCTTTCTGAAAAAGAAAACCAAATCGTATAGACTCACTCGATTTTATTATATCTTTCTGGAACTTCTCCGTTATCAGTGCACATTTACGACCCTTTTAAAACAATGCGTTTTTTTTCTATAAGATTAAGTAATCATTTGATAAGACAAATTCCAGAATTCTAACGGTGTACTCGGTTTTGAGGAAGACTTTTTGATGATCTTCAGCGGAAAGAAAAATATTGTAGTTTTTCACATCTAAATATTCTTCACTGGAGAAAGCATTTTCCCTAGACTTTCAGTAATCTTTTGATAGTTAAACCATTATAGCGCGCTGTAATAGCCAAAAAAGATCGGGTTTCGCATACGGCGCATATTCGATGTCGGCAGAGTGTGAGTGGCCGTGATATCTTGCACGGCTGATTCATTGCGCATTGCGATTCACATGCGGTGCGCAATTTTCATTACTATTTTCGGGTTTTTTCTCCGCTTTACGAAAACTCCAGTGAAACAGTATGACTTTGATAGCTCGAGATTTCTTCTATACAATTATATGCTTATCGCACATAGGCTTAGGCCTATGAGCAGGCTAACTTGATATTATAGAATGGTAATAAGTAGCCTAGGCACCTAGACCTATGGAACAACGCTTCTTCTCCAATTACAACACAAAAAACTTAGAAATCTTTGATGAAACTGAGAAAAAAGTTTTATAGATAGCAGAAATATGCGCAAAAACGCTCCAACTGTAAAGCATATTTAAAAAGCCAAAGACACTAAGGAGACTGACGAGTTCGAGCTATCAAATGATTTCAGAAAATTTTCCAGTAAAAAAAAGCAAAAAACTCGTTGTTCCCAAAACGCTAATATTGTGCATAGATAACGGAGAAGTCCTTGTTTCAAAAACGATTGCTGTAATTTCAATGACTTAGCTTTCTTCAGTGTTTCGACGTACTTATGATATTTAAGTACGATTAGGTTACCCATGTGTATGCGCAATGTTACTTTGCTCTTGATGTATGACCAGCAAACAGGTGACCTGATCCCATTTGAAAAGCTTGCGCCACCTCAAACAGAACACTTTGCGTAGCATTATTCACTAGCCATACCGAAGTTAAGTAAGAGATTGCATTTGAAGAATCAATCAGATAAAGTTCAATACAAAACGTTTTACTTAATTAGCAAAATAACGTACCTCGGAAACCCTTTGTGTAATATATCCTTTAGGAGCGGCAACATTTATTAAAATGGGAACTGCATGCCTGAAAGTAATTGATGTAAATATGTTTACAGCATACAATAATTAGAACAAACGCTAATAATACTTTATCATAAGCTCTCGAACATGGTGTATAATATACTTTGGAAACAAGGAGTACATGAAGACAACGAAGTCATTCAAAAATACATTGAATTGATCGCATTTACATTTTTGACGGCCCGACCTATCCCTTTGAGTACCGCGCGTATCTATTTGGACACACTAATAGCGGTACCGTATGTCCAAGAAGGGAAAATATTTTAGCGTGGCTAATATTTCAATGTGCTCGCTTTCTTTGAAACTAATGATTCCAGTCCACTGCCGGCATTTCTTTGTCCACGTTGTTGTCCTAGTTATAGTAGTCGTACTGAGTCAAATATTCTTCAATGAGCACTGTCTCTTGAAGCGCACTGGCACAGCGACCTTAGACGAAACATCAAACAAGCCGTATGCGAGACAAAGTAAACAACCAAAAAGGAAATGAGCTTAATATAATTCATATGACCCATTGTACTCTAGGGTGAGTAGTGTATGATTCATGCTTAGGTCACTGTCCTGTCAGCAGTGTGAATTACATTACAAAGATGTTGACACCAACCTGAAAAGCTCCATCTGTAGTTGGCGAAAGAAGGACAAATTGCTTTCACCACAATACACAGCTGAAAACCCGGCAATCTAAAACAAGATATTAAAGACTTCAAAGAACACGATGGTTACATATTTCCTTGAGCAACGCACCGTCGAATCACCAGGAATTTTCTCCAAGATTTGGTCAAGGCCATACCGCAATCCATATTGATCAATCATTGTGCCGACCTCATCAATGACAAGCATCTTCAGTTTCCTTTGATCTAGCTATAGAAGAAAACATCTTGTTGTTGTTGTACATATGTATGTAAATAAACATGTACACATGTACACACACGGCATATATACGCGTATGCACATGTGTATACGTACACATGCGCATACACACGTGCGTATATAAACATACTTGCGTACGCACATGCATATACACATATGTATATATATATATATATGCACATATATGTGTATATTCAAGAGCACTGAGTGATGTGCAAAACATTCGACCTCAGGTGCAAGTTGAAACCGTGTTCCACACATACCGGGCAACGTGCTACCATTATAGCAGAGATACCGCTCTACTACGACTCCTCAATCGATATGAGGTATCGCAACAAAAAAAATCAACCTTCAACGCATTTGGTCTAGTAAGCACATATCGATAACAAACCAACTGAACTGACACTACAGTGCTAGTGTAGATTGTGCAACAGTAGTACAGCCGCGATATGGGTGAAATGCGGATTCAACTCCCACTTCATGTTTTGCATACCACTCTACACTCCTGATATAAACATATATATATATATATATATATATATATATATATATGTTCATACATTCACATATCTATACGTATATATATTATATATACATATGTATATATACATACATATATACATGATTATATATGCGCGCACATATGTATACATGTGCATATATGTATATGTATATGTGTATACATGTATATGCATGTATATATATATAAGTACATATATATGCATATAGATATGTTTATACTTATATATAAACGCGACATAGTGCCACTTCCAAATAGCAGAATTTTTTCAATAGTTTTTGCGCTACTGATGTATATGAAAAGATAGAAGAATGGGCCGACCTTCATGTTGCTGAGCGCTGCCATCACGCCAGCGCATGTTGCTACAATAATATGGTGGTTGATGTAGTTCACTGTGGTCAGTTGTGAGATGTTCCTCCCAGAAAACAAATTGTATATGCCCACTTGGCACCGAGCTACAGTATATACGCGGTTTTCCAAAGATAATCAAACTTAGAATGGTTTTGATCTGCATTTAACTACACCTTCAGGTTTTCGTCGGCATCCTGCCATTGTACACGCAGTGCTGAGCGTACGAAACAAACCACTTTTTGTGTTGCTCAGAATCAAAACGAGTGGGCAATTCGCCATGCTAAACCAGAAGATAGGCATACTTTAATGTCTGGATAAGAATACTACTAAATGAAATGGAAAGACGTGGACTTATACACGGCATTTGTTAGCATTGACTTATCGTTTATATTAGGCAAAACATACCGTTTCCACAATTTCCGATAGCGCATAACGTACTCTATAATCGGTACTAGGTAGGCGGCCGTTTTGCCGCTTCCTGTCGGCGCAGACACGATCAAACTCCTTTCTTGAAAGTCAAAAAGTAATTCCTGTTGAGATAAAACGAGGTTATCTTTATCACCATACTACCAACCTGACAGAAGCACAGAAGTAGCATATTTTTGTATAGGGAACAAGTCCACGTAACCCATCTGGCGCAGATTGGGCGCTAACTTGTCATCAAGCATATTCATTGTCCTGACAAAGATAGAGGACTTTTGAAACACCATAGCATAAACGCCTCTATGAACTCGAAGATTTTTGCACGCGCGAACTAAATTTACCACATAGCAAAACTACTATCACCGAAAAGATAAAGTTTTCGGCGTTTATTAATCTCTGAAGGAAAGCTCATGGATCCAACTTCAACGAGATCCACTGGAGGCGATGGGGCACATATTTGACCCTCACAATAACTCGCGGTGGCTTACCGTCGTATCAAACCTGTGCTGCCATCCTCCCAAACAAATATAGCACCAATCCACCAACCACGTAGGCACGGAGGCTAGGTAAGCCGTGGGCATGCGATAGAACCACTGATCTCGTTTGAATATCAAGGCACCTTGACCACGTCGCCCACACGTGCCTCCAAAATCGGCAACACAGTTATGTGGAAAAGAAATAAACCCCACACTCCATACTTCATTTGAATCAATCACCACACATAAGATTAATTAGCTTGGAAATAAGAAATGACAGACAAAAGCCTTTAGACTGAAATATTAGAAACTTAAAAGATCGGAAATTGATGACACTTGGCTTACCAGGGCATTTACAATTGCTCCAGAATTACAGTACTGTCGCATCGAAAAGATTTACAAAACTTATTCCACTAACCACGTAGACAGGACTTACGTCGGTGCAAGATCCTCGAATGGTGGAGTGATCGACATATTGCGGAGCTGTTCTTCAGAGAAGATATCAAACATGAATGAACGAGGAACTAAATTACGAAATGTTTTTTCCTTTTGTAGCGAAAACAAAATCTTTTACGTTTCAGATAATAACTGGAAATCGTCGGTTACTTAATGATCAGCAGATTCAGTGTTCTTCTTTCATATTTCTTCCGTAACTGAACAAGGTTGTGCAATCAATCCGTGCAATCAAAGTACACTCTGAGGGCGCTGTATCATAGCGATTAGATATCGACACACACGTAATCGATGGTTTCCACTTCACGCTCAAGGGTCATCAAGTCTTCTATTTCTCCGGGCTACAAACTCAAGTGCATGGCAAATCTCTCAGGGATTGATCAACGCTGACAACTTCATATTAAGTTTATCCTTTTATTGGGTCTTCTAATAGATTGAAGCCTGACATTGAGATTGATATGCCTTCCGCTGTTGTGATTGATTCAAGAACCTTAATCCTTCGGTCTATTCAAATACGTAATTGTAAAAGAATAACCACGATAAGCGCAACAAAACGTTTTTCTAGGAAAAAATCGGGCTATTGAATAACTTAAAAGTGATAAATCACTGTCAAATTTCTCTACAGTTACCAAATCACTATCATATTGATAAGTAACTCCAGTGAAGCCGCCTTCGTAGATGATAGTGTATCTTTGTTCTTAGGCAATTCAGCTACGAAAAGCTCGACTCTAAGTTAGAATTCATAAGGGATGGCTATAGAAAGCGATACGCGCAGATCGAATTGAGCGATTTCCGTTGTTCGCCTGATGATTTTTAATTCCTTTGGCAAAAATTCTTGAGATTCTTGTATTATTTTGATAGAACAAGATTACTCTACTCGCTCACAAACCTTTGATTCAGTCATACATGTCTTCTGCAAGGAAAAACGCTGGTTTACCAAGCAATCGTGCTGAGTTTTGTGGTCATTCAATTGTATTGCACTGTATAAAGGAGATAGATCACCAATCTTTCAAACAATCGTAAGCCTCAGCTGATAAACGTCGTCCTTTAGATATTAGGTTAGAGGTAGAACTACACCGAAAAAGATCCTTTATCTGCTCCACAACAACTCCTTGGCAATAGGTACATCAACTCTCAAGGGCATCTGAATCTAAGGTCAACTTCAGCCATAGGTAAACGAGTAAGTCGTGAAACCGATCAGTGTGAGGTTTTTGATCATTTGTTGAATCAAAAGACGTATTTTAAATGATGTACTGTAGAAAGATGGAGCTTTTGGTGTTGACCAGTCCCTGAAGAATGCACCATGCATTCGGCCTCATTTGGCAGTGTTTGAGGTGACTGACTGTACATCTGCTATCCTCCCTCTTAAGTCTTCAAAAAGTTCGCCAAGTAAAGAGGGATAGGTTATCAAATCATCGAAGACGTGCTTGTCGCAGGGCACACCACTGTGCCACACGCGCATATTATATCCTTGTGAATTTTTCAATTCCTCACGGACTTCAGCTATCGAAAAGAAACCGAAAGTTGTTAAGGACTAGCATTACTTATGTATCGAGATTATCAGAAAGGATTGTGATTAGTAACTGATCGTTTTATTATTTTAAGTCACCACGATTAAGATTGATGAAGCTTGAACGGATAATACGATTAAAGAAAGGACGGCTAGGAAGTGGTTTGCGAAGTTCAAAGCTGGAGAGAACAGTTTGGAAGAACAGTCGCGTTTGGGTCCACAGGAACCTTTGTTGATATTGTGCGCCGCTTCACTAGCATTTTTCCCTAAGCGCCATTCGTGCATGAGTAGCAAGCGAATTTGTTCCTACAACAGCTCCACCTTGAAGCAAGCATAGACACATTGTATACCAAAATATTCTTTAGAAAATGAACAATTGATTGATGCCATATAATGCTATTTCAATTGCTTGTGGTTGAGAAATTTGACGTTTATATTCTAGCGCAAGAACTTATATAAAGACCTGACAGTAGGAGAGCTGAGGAGCCAGACATGTGATGCCTTATACAATACTCCGCCAAAATATGGAAATAAACTACAAAATATGACCGTGATAGTTATATGGAAGCAATTACTCATCAGAATGTAGAAAATTAGTGGAGAGATTATGAAAACATCCATCCAAAAGATCACGTAGGGCCTATAATCTTTTAAAAAATAGTGCTCACCGGTCACTGATGGCGATGAGCTGCTCCCTTGGAAATCGCTGCCATAATCACTGAAATACAAAGCAAACATTAACATATATCCCACTGAAGAAGTCTGGAAAAAATAGAAATTTCCTATAAAACCTCGTGGGACGGCAGAATCCATGGTTACTATGAGGTACCTAATACCGCTGCCTGATGCTCAGCTCTAAGGGGGGGGGGGGGCTTGGATCCACGGCCTCCGCGTCTCTAACCTTCAACGTCTTGCGTCTAACAATGGTAGACACTATTAGACATCATTTTCAGACGCAAAATGTTAAACGTTAGAATTGTAGAGGTCGCCGGACCACGTTACTGTAAAGGTTAGAAGACCTCAAGCTACTCAACTTCAGATCTAGGATGAATAGTCTATCATAACCACCCTTTTCTACCACAAACAAAGTATAAATCCTCAGTTAGATGACGTTAGTACATCGCTAATACTGTCTGTGTAGGTCTTGAAGAACACAATGGTGGGAAACCTTCTTATCTAAGCATTTTTAGCAGTGTAGTGTGATATGTAAAACATTCGCGCGAGGCGGGACTAGAACCCGCACCCTCACTCTCTCCGGGAGCTCGTGCTCTATGCGTTACACTACTAAACGAGCGTTTTGCACATCAATCTTTCTACGCTACAGCGCAGCTACCTGTCAGCCGCCGACAGCCAACGGCCTGGCCCGGTAGTCGGTCTCGACATTGAACCCTGTCACGCTGACAGATAATGGGTATCAAGATCAAACGAATCACTTTTTGTTTAACTGCTTCTAGAGGTGTGAGATGTTTCAAAGATACCCATTAACGTGAACCTATTACCGGTGGTCAGGCCGTTGACGGCTGGCGGCTGACAGATAGATGGGCTGCAGCGTAGAAAGATTGGCGTGCAAAACGGGAGTCAGTAGTGCAACGGATAGAGCACGCGCTCTCGGGAAGAGTGAGATGCGGGTCCTAGTCCCGTCAGAAGCAAAGGTATTGCACATCACTTTACATCAGTGGGTATACTTGAAACATCATACCACCGCTAGAAGCTGTTGAACAAAAAGGTTTTCATTTTAGCAATTGTATGAAGTTACACACTCATGTAAAATAAATACATATGTACATAAAGATATGCGCACACATATGTACATACACATATACATTTGAGTAACACTGGAGACAGTGTACTGTGATAGTACTATCGTATAAATGACAACAGTTCACATCGGTACTGTGTTCTATGGTCCTTTATAGACGTTGTTCAAAGCTTGTTCAAAGACAGTGCACCGTGCCAATATAAGCGAAAAGAACGAAGATAATTTCACATGGCTGCCGTGTTCCACGGTCATTGACAAACGTTGGTGAAAGCTTGTTCAAAGGACAGCACGCTGTACCAGTACTGTCAAAGAACGAGAACAGCTCACATTGGCGCCGTGTTTCCACGGCTCTTCTTAGACGTTGAACGAAAGCTTGTTCAAAGGACAAGCACATATATGTATACATATATGCCTACATATATATACATATTCATGTACTTGTCCATATATTAATGAAAAAGTGAATGTACGTACAGCCATACATATGTATGTATCACATGTCACCTGTTGTCCCGCTGATCGTTGAGTGACTCGAGCGGGTACCAGCAACACTTCTATTTTTTCCTATCGCGTGCAAGAGTAGCCCAGTAGGTCCTCCTCGCTGTAGGAATTCTCCGAGCATCGTATTATAATTCTATACCTTTCGTAAAAAAAATCAGACCAACGCGTTGGTGGTCCTCCTTTAAAGCGCTTTATGTCTCAAGGAATCCAGTCGGTAACGGCTCTTGTCCATCGGCTGTCGTTAAAGCGCATAAGGTGTCCGGCCTACCATATTTTCAATATCCTCGCGTCGGTAGAACAACGTCTCTGATTTTCGATCGTTGACGTAGGTCGGAACATCGAATCCTTTCTCTCATTTGCGAGACACGGGGTACTCCTAGCATCGATCTTACGACTGCGCGTTCATTAACGCCAAGTGATCTTTCATACTTCTACGTAGCGACCAGGTTTTTGGCTGCATACTTTAGGGCAGGGATGACCGTGAGTCGAAAAGTTGGGCACGGAGTCGGATGATCTGTGTCCTCTTCACTACATCTTCGATGCTCTTGAACGTTCCCCAAGCCGCTCGTTTCCTCCTGCTCAGCTCTGAATCTAGGTCGTTAATCATGTCGATGTCACGACCTATACAGACGTAACTGGAGCATTCAAAGAATTTTGTTCCGTTGAGCGTGAATTTGCCATTCAAAACAAATC
Source organism: Parelaphostrongylus tenuis (assembly GCA_019055375.1). Lineage (NCBI taxonomy): Eukaryota > Metazoa > Nematoda > Chromadorea > Rhabditida > Metastrongylidae > Parelaphostrongylus > Parelaphostrongylus tenuis. The sequence continues at coordinate 175,366 of JAHQIW010007484.1, forward strand.
GGTTTTTCATGAACATCGTTTTTGCTAGATATAGTTGAAGACCAATCTTTCCACAGGAGTTACCAAAAAAACGTTCAACATTCGTTCCGCTTGGCTAATGTTTGGTGTCATGAGGACGATATCATCGGCAAAGTGAAGACGGCTTGAATTGCCGACCGTCAATTTTCACTTCCATATCGCCAATTTTAATGTTCGCATGATATTTTGGAGAGTGGAAGTGAATAATTTTAACGAAATTGTATCGCCTTGTTGAACCACTCTTCCTACGTCAATGGTGATATTCTTGTGAAAAGGAGGTATTATGGCCGTGAAATCTTTATACAGCTCACGAAGGATCATTATGCACTGAGTAGGGAAGCCCTGGTTATCCAGAGCCTTCTGTATCCGCTTCTGTGTCCACTGAGTCAAAGGCTTTCTTCAGTTCGATAAAGTGAGACAGAGTGGTTGTTCGAAATCTCGTGAAACCACAATGAATCTTGTAACCGTGTGATGTGGTCTATGGTACTAAATCCTTTTCGGAACCCTGCGTGTTCGCAGGGATGTCCTTCGTCCAGTGTTTTTGTCAATCCTGAAGATTTCTGTTTTTTTTTTCTGGATTTTAGTCCTTTAATACATTATGTCCTTCACGGACCCTTCACGCCAGATGTGATCGGCTTCGATTCCTGTTTTGCCCTAGATTGAACCGCTTGGGTTTCACTCCATTAAAGATTTCTGTTTTTTTTTTTTGGATTTTAGTCCTTTAATACATTATGAACTTCACGAACCCTTCACGCCAGATGTGAGTCGGCTTCGATCCCTGTTTGTCCTAGATTGAACCACTTGGGTTTCACTCCATTAAAGATTTCTGTTTTTTTTTTCTGGATTTTACTCCTTAATGCATTATGCCTTCACGGACCCTTCACGCCAGATGTGAGTCGGCTTCGATTCCTGTTTGCCCTAGATTGAACCCACTTGGGTTTCCCTCTTGAAGATTTCTGTTTTTTTTTTGGATTTTAGTCCTCTAATACATTATGCTCTTCGCGGACCCTTTATGCAAATGTGAGTCGACTTCGATCCCGTTTGCCTAGATTGAACCCACTTGGGGTTCCCTCTTGAAGATTTCTGTTTTTTTTTGCGATTTTAGTCCTCTATACATTGTGCCCTTCACGGACCCTTCACGCCAGATGTGAGTCGGCTTCGATTCCCGTTTTGTCCTAGATTGAACCACTTGGGTTTCACTCCATTAAAGATTTCTGTTTTTTTTTGCTGGATTTTAGTCCTTTAATACATTATGCCCTTCACGGACCCTTCACGCCAGATGTGAGTCGGCTTCTAGTTCCCGTTTGGCCTAGATTGGCCCACTTGATGTGTGATGAACCTCCAGTATTGAGAAAGTTAGGGATTTACATTGTTGTGCGTCTCCTATCCACTCGCTGTAGAGCACGCTGAGTGACAATGTAACGCTTCAAAACTCACATCTCTCGTTTGTTCGTTTGCTGCTTATGGCGAAACACATTGTTGTTGTCGAGTTCTCTGCCTTCGCTTACCTACCCAAAGCTGTGCCTCGAAAATTTAACATATAGCTTCGAGGAGTGCAGTCTAATCCTCTTCATAGCCAGGTTAACTGAAGCTTCTCTTTTCAGCCCCACGTAGTAGAAGTGGAAGACTCCGATCGGTTAATCACCGGGATCATGCCGCATACATTCGCTCATAATCTCGAGGAGAAGAAGAAATCTCAGTAGGATAACAATCGTGGAGTCCGCCGCACGTACGTGTTAAAATTTGTGTTTCTCCTTGCACAGTGTCATGTGGATGCCCTAATTTCTTGGCTGCCATGCCCTTTTACTACGTGGACTCTCTGCATTTCGTCGTAACCAAATCGCGCTGTGTCTTCTTTCCGCTGTTTGTTTATCAAATACTACTCATTTTAACTTCAGCGTTGACCGCGGAGGGCGCCCACTTCCCACGTCACAGTGCTCTGGAGCAATCTGTGAAGCCGTGACAGACTCATCCCGCACTTATATGAGTACTAATTAATGTTAACATATATTTTTTGCTCAAACAGTCAACGTGAATATGAGAACTTAGCATCTAGTGACCACTAACCAGTGCACGACCCGATTTCATCAAAGATCTAAGCGAATTCCGCAACTCTAAGCACCAAATCTTAGGCATAATGACGTGTTGTAGTTATTCAAAACTGGCTACGGTTAAAAACATAAAAGAAGGACGCTCTTGGCGATGACCAGTTTATAAAGGATCAGCCAGGCATTTGTTTTCAATTTTTAACTTCCTTCAAGGTGATTGGATGTATATCTGGCCGACAATAGCTCATGGTGGCCTGCCGATGTGTTAAGTTAGTACTGCTGAACCGACCCAAAAACGATAGACGCCTTAGTGAGCCGTGGGTATGAAGTCGAGCTATCGACCCTGTGTACAACTCAGAGCACCTCTAACCACGGCGCCATATGCGCACCGAATACAGTTAGTGCCTCATTATTGCCTCTGCCACAATTGTCACTCAACACCGAGTCTTGAAGCTTGATTTATTGCCCCAGCTATTGTAAACCCCTTGCCAGCATTGGCTCTTGTTTACCATGTTTGTTTACAATCGATCATTTTGTTTACGTGTTATCCTTGTTGTTGTTGTCGACGAAGGACGTGCCTGAAGTGTTTGTTTCAGTGTTGTCCGCTGCCATGTTTGCGATTGGTCGGCAAATTTATCAAATTTACGATGAAGTGGAATGCTTAGTACAGCTTGCTCGACCATTATTTATCACGTACAAAATTAACAGAGTATCACTTAACTGAAGGCCATACACAAGGGCGAACACCGCACTGGATGACAAAAGCGATGACCTTATGCAAACTTTTCCCAGTCTATTCTTTCTATTCTTAGCTCCTCCGTCTCACTTGTTATTAAACCAATTTCCTACTAGAACCACGTTCTTGCTAATGTGTCTATGTCATGGAGAAAGCCGTATTCCGGTGGTTAGTGATGTATAGTATCAAAGGCAAGATTAGAAGGGATGCTATACTTCGTTCCTCTTTTTTACACTTCTCCAAATCAGTTATCTGAACTCCCAAAAATGCCTTAGCTCGGCTCTTACCAGAAGAGCTGTCTCCGCCTCTCCTTCATTCATAGAGAAGATTAAACATTCAAACAGCAGCCAAAGCAACTTGGAAGAGTAATTCAACGAAACGAACCGAATGAAAGTTGTAAGAATAGCGCTGTGAATCGTCATAGCGGGTCATGTAAAATAAGCAAAAAAAAAACCTATTTATCTTCAAACTACATTTTGCTCTGTTCAATCGCTGTGATAAGTTCAGCTTAGCAGCTGGTGGACACATGCATACGCAGTGTGTGTCTGTCAAAACAAGTTTGGTTATTCTCCGGCGGAAGGAATTTGAGTGCAGTTTTTTAGAAAATAATTTATGTCACGGTCCGTTTGCGGTAATCGTTTCTCGATCGCATCATCCATGCACTGTTTTAAAAGGTGTTAGAAATTTAAACAGCCATTATTTCTATGCCGGTTCCATGCCTGAATTTTTACGAAATTTTGGACAAATTCTGCGAATTTTTGCACACTCACGCTTACATTGGTTGAGAATTATGTTTTCAGGTGAAAAAACATGTTTTTTTTTCGCAACCCTTATGTTTTCGGATTTGTCTCGCAAGGAATATTTCACGTTGGATTTTATAGCGTTAGAAAAGCGTGTTTCGAAAACCACGTCACGCGTGGTTTTCTTTGAACAGGAAAATCGCATTTGCGAGAATGACATATCTCCAAAGATTATTGAACATCTCTATATTATGTTCCCTTCATTATTATTTGAGCCAACTTATCATGTGGTGTGGTAAGGGCCCCTGTACAGCCCGACACACGAGTCTCGCCCCCACAGACTCGTCAGTCGTGCAGAACCCGTCGTCCTTCGATGTTTGTATAGAGTGGGGCTCCCGAGAGAACTGACTATAAAAAGATCGAAGGACGACGAGTTCTGCCCGACTGACGAGTCTGTGGGGCGAGACTCGTGTGTCGGGCTGTACAGGGGTCATTACCACACCACATGACAAGTTGGCTAAAATAATAATGAAGGGAACATAATATAGAGATGTTCAATAATCTATGGAGATATGTCGTTTTCGAAAATGCAATTTTCCCGTTCAAAGAAAACGGTGTTTTATAGTTATTCGTGTTCGTTCAACTACCCGTAGCCTTAATAAGGTCTCTTCCATCATATTTCACCATTTACTGAATATAAGATTACCTTCAGTGATGATAACAATTAAGATTTACAGAGAACTTTCCTATAGTGTCCTCAGCTTCTGAAGTGCGCTAGTAATCGAAAAAGTTTTGAGAACTGTCGAATGAAGAGGCATTTTATGGAATGTGCAACATCTATTCGACAATCAGCTCATTGATTTGTAATTATTTCAGTAAAGTTTCAACTATCGATAGCGATTTTACAATTCAAACTCCATTTTTTACTAGCTATGCAGATTCCTTTTATGACGAGAGATTTCTAAATTTATTGTGAAACTACAACGTTTTAAAAGAACCGTGTTCCATATACAACGTTGATCGCTTCAACTTCCGCGATAGTGATCAACGCGACGCCGGTCCCTAGAGCGGTCTTCTCCAAAGAGTTTAGCCATTAAATCTTTCTATTTTAATCAGTTTGATCATATAATCAGAATGATTATAAGATATATTGAAATTTGAGCGTAGTCTTAATAGAACACTCGAAATAAAAGGTATATTACAAAAATATTGTTCAAGAACAATCGAGTGTCACAAACTGCCGATCTTGCGATTATTCACTTAACGGCGATTGTGGAAATCATTGGTCATGGCTTACCTCTTTATAGGAAGAGTGAAAACTCCCGAGAAGATTGGCTAATGAGGAAGTGTTCTGCCCGACTGACGAGACTGTGAGGTCGAAACACGTTATCGGCCTGTACAAGAGCCCAGTGACAGACTACACGACATGTTGGCTTAAATAATAATTGCGAAATATATCGAAACCAATTACTGTTCTGTCTAAACGTAAGCTTTCCAACAAAAATGAGAACGTAGCTTCTTGGCCAGCTGCTCAATTATTCAGTAGGTGAATAGGCTCTATGAGATTCTGGCAGCGTGGTCGTATACCGAAAGAACTAAAGGTAAAATGAGAAAAGCCATAATAGAAGTAGTTTAAAGGAGATCAAAAACCCTCTACTTTGGGGTGATACGTGAATGAAGATTTCATGCCAAAATAGATTAAGCGCCAAGAACTTTTCATGCTTATGATTCATTATAAAAGAAAGATACTATAACCATGTGATAGTAGTCTTCAGAAAAAATATATATGGGCTAATGCAGTTTTTAATTGGTCGGTAATCAACAGTTACGCAAAATTATTTACTTCTGCAATTCTAGAGCTCTCATTAGATATTAAACGCCGTCATCACTCACAACCTTGGCAAAGTAACGATGCTCTTAGCTGAATTCCAAGTGGAAGCTTTGAAAGACTCAGCTATGCTGGGAGATGAACTCTAGCCCAGACTGCACATTATAGTATGAAATTAAAGAAAGTCTTCAGCAGTATGAAAGCAGGGATCTATCGGGAACAGCCGCAGTGTTAGAGGTACAAAAATATTCGGCTCTGCATATTTACGTCTCTTTGAGGTACGTGGATGGCTTTATCGCACACAAAATGAGGATTGGAAAAATTCATCGTTAAAAAACTGCGTTCTTATTGTATGTTTATATAGCTAAGTGAACTGAGTGGCGCGTAAAGATATGACCGCAGACCGACGTTGAACCCGCGTTCTACTCATACCTAACGCTCGTGCTAGACCCTACACCACCAAGATTCCGTTTCGCTACCACTCATTCTCTAAAGCTTCAATCACAGCTATCAGCCACCAATCTATAACAAGTTCTGCCAAGCAATCAATGCCACTATATAAACCCGGTCAAGCAGACAGTCATTATGAAACATGATTCTCAAGATTTTCAACGTTTTTCCTGCTTTTTCGCAATGTCATGATGTTCATATATACTTAGGCGGGTTCAACTCCCGCCTATGGTCGAATTTTTGCTCATCACATAATTCTCTCAAGTATACTTGAAACATTAAAGCACTGCGAAATGTTAATAGGTTGAGGAGAAAGTTTCCGGAATTTGCCCATAACTTTAACATGTTGGCATGTTTTATATGCGATTTTCACATGGTTCGAAAGCTCGTTTTCTTGCGCATCGATTGATATATAACTCTTCTATACTGCCGCAAGATGGAACTGAACCGCGAACAGAAACGGCTGTTGATGCTTCACGAGTACAAAGTGGGCACAAATGCCGCTGACACTGTTCGTCGAATCAATGAGGCATGGGGCGACGGAACTGTTGGAAAGACACCTGTCTACGATCACTTCAAGGACTATTAAATTATTGATTATTAACTATTGACTATTAATTATGGACTCACTGACTATTAAACTGTCTTTTGTTCAAACTTAATTGATGCATAAATAAAGTTTTCATAAGCAAATTCCGGATACTTTCTCCTCAACCTATTATCTCAACAGGAAGTTGGTCTCGACTATCACGAACCTTTTTTCCGGACGATTTTGACGGTGGGTAATGGCCAATAAGCGGTGCTGAGAAGCTCGAACACATCGACATGTCCCACAGGGAGAAATTCCGCGTGCACAATTGTTGTGGTGTGGGAAATACGAATCTTGACGAACAGAAGATGAAGGAATACTTGAATGCCAGTATGCAATGAGCAGTTCCTTGTTAGCTTAACACTGCAGTCTTTGCTGTGAACGTATTGTTGCGTTCATATGTGGTTTTGTATCAATTGTGAGACTGCTGTGTGTTACGTTCAGTGTGAATAAGGAACAAACAAAACAAAAGTTTGTGTTTATAAATGTGAAGAAAGCTTCACCAATGTATAGGATCAATTTCTTCATGCATTACACGAACTATTTATAAAATGTATCAGAAAACTTGAAATAAGTAAAACAAGGATAAAATTCCTCAATGCTCCTTCATAATATGTCACATCAGCATACTCAAAAAATGATTTATTTTCAGCAGTAACACTAGTATCTTTTTCTCAACAATCTCGTCGGTTTTTTCAATTTCGAGACGAACCCTCACAAGAAATCACGCGCACTCCAGCACGCTTGTTAATTGTTGTGACGGCTTGAAAGCGACACTCATCTCTTCCATCCATTCCTGGATTCTTGAACTCCTTCCAAAAAGTCTCAAAGGCATTTTTACGCCGACATTATTGACAGTTTCCTTAGTGCTCTTACTGCAACCTAAAAGTCTTCACCGTTGTGCCTTTCGGTTGTGCATTTCGAGGAGTAGTTGTCCGCGATGTCAACTATCCATCTAGGCTCTACTTATGTGGCGATAATGTGGCTTAGTCGTTCGCCTATCTATTCATCACCACACATCTTACAAAATGTCGGATATATTGTATCTGAACGAATTCAGACTCCGTCTCTAGTGTTAGGAAATTTCACACAATCCTTCATCTCACATGAGAACCAATTGCTGACGTGGCGTGTTGGGTGGAATTTTCACAATGCCTGCAGAAATTTCCACATTACTGTATTTTGAGGACCTTCCAAGAGCAACACTTCGTTTTCTGAAGGTATTTTCCCACTTAGATTTTGCATGCCATTGTTTTCCTGTTGGAGCTCGTCTCTCCATCTTGACCTGACGTCAATGGCTATTCTTTCTTAGTTATTTGAGCAGGTGCGGTGACTCCTCTCTTTACCCTCCTATGCGAACACTGCAGCTACTTCGCTACATGTTTCGCACAAGTGCTTTTTTGTGCTTGAGGGATCATGAGGGCAGCACACTGTTATGTTCAAGCGGTCGCCTTTCGATGCCATGCCGTAAAAGACTCACTTTTGGAGAGGTGTATTTGAAGGTTCAAGAAACGAAGCCAGCTCTTCTTACGGTTTTTCTTTTGTGAACTTTATATACTCTGACTCTTTATCTAACAATTCCAACATCTCTCCATCTCTTCTTGTGTAGACCAGACATCAAATGTACCATTTAAGTATAGACAATAGAGCAGTGCACGACCGGTGATTGAAAGCGGTGTAGATACTGTCTGGTATTGAGCTGCCTATTGCGTGCTCTATATAGGAGGAGAAGGAAAAAAGTTTCAGACTGCTGATGAACAGTCAAAGCATGCGAATTCCACATGAAAAAACAGAATAAAGTAGCATAGTTTTTCAAGCTTTCAAATACACTCATTCGAAAGTGGCTAAACTATGTTTCATCTAATTTGGTGATTTAAAGTGCTAATGTGACGGTGAAATGTCTGGCGACTAAGGCGCGTACGATAAAACTTTATGTAATCTCTTCATCTAAGCTTTTTTATGACGCTTTTTTCGATCGATTATGCAGCATGAAGTCGAGCGTTATCATGCGGCAAAATTGCCAAGTTGGTGCAACTTTGTTTTTTTTCAGTATTATTTTTTCCAATGACGAATCACATGATTACGGTTCAATTGCGCATTTTCTTGAGAAGATTTTGGTACACATTTTGCCCGTACTTGCTTTGAGATAGAGCTCGTCCCATACTCCATTAAATTTGTGCGCCGCTACACTGGCAGTGTTCCCGCGCCATTCATAGTGCATGAGTAGCAAGGGAATTTGTTCCCACAACGGCTCCATTTTAAGGCAAGTCTAGGCATGATGTATCTAGTAAAATGTTGGCAATAAAATGCGTATTTGAACGATACCGAAGTCAAGCAATGTCGGTTACATCTGACTGATGAATTTACAGAGTAATATTTCTGCAAAGAGCGTTTTTGAGTAAAAAAGTCGTCTTTGAAGCCCTATAAAAGCCATTGTATAATATTTCCTAAATAGAAAACACATAGGCAAATAGCGTTTTCAACGTGCCCAATAAACAAGAATAATCTTAGAACAAGTCTTTTCGCTAGAAAACTAGGGTACTTTTCTTATCTGCACCCTGCTTCGAGCCTTTAGAAAAAGCATATTTCATGCTCATTCTTCATGCTTAAATAGCCTTTCGATAGCTTAAATCAAAAGGAATTGAACGGTGTATTTCGTATTCATATTGCATATATTGCGTATAAGAGCAAAGACAAGATTTGTTACTCATCCAAAAATTTCTCGCCCACCAAAGCTTCTCCTTCATAGTCTTAGTGACCAATCGATAGATCAGATCTTAGGAATGTCAGAAATTTATTTACTTTTTAGTATGGATCTCGTCTTACGCTGTAACACTCAGAAGAAAATTGGGTCTCGCAAAACTGGAAAGATGCGCCGAATGCGAAACTCAACTTTCTTTTGGTTTTTATGAAGCACCATGAAATTCGTTCAAAAAGCCATAACATTACTGAAAACTCTGAAATTTGATCAATGGTTTTGTAGTTTAAACTCTAAGAGAAAGGCTTCGATGAGGAGAAATTCTTGAATGAGAAACGAAATAGCATTTTTTCTCTTCAAGCGCAATAACAAGGCCTTTTTAAAAGTGATAAAGATTATTCAAATTCTTATGATCTAAGCTGTCGATTATTTGAACATTTAAAGCGATCAAAAATTACGTATTTCTCAAGGTGTCGAAGTGAGGAGCAGATAACAGAAGTGATCCAGCTTTGCGAAACCTAATCTTCCTTTGGCTGTTACAGCACATAACAAAGTCCATTTCAGTTGACTGGTTACTAAACTACGAAGAGCAAACTTTGGTTAGGGAGTAATCTTTGAATGATAACAAAACTCTGTTTTACTCTTTCAGAACAATAAGACCATTTAAAAGTTATAATACACCGTTCAAGTTTTTTTTTTTTATTTGAGCGACCTAATGACTACTTGAAAGGTGAAGACGACCAAATTGCGCCTTTTACAAAGGGTCGAGATAGGGTGCAGATAACGGAAAAACCAAAAGAAGAGAACAAGGGGTCACTATATCTCCCACGACATATAGTATATTCAAATGGATAGGAGAAAACAGCAATTAACATCAGTTAGGAAGAACGATAGGCCCCGTAATGAGAACGATGGTATGCCAAATCCCATGGGAAGATATTTTCAAACCTACTCTCCATAACAAACGAAATGAGTGCCGATAATGAACGGTGTCTGAATAACAGTAGTCTGAGAAACTTTGTGACAATTACAGCCATGCCACTCAGCATATTACGTTACCGACTGTTTCGGAACCACCTGCATGGCCGTCTATATAAGGTAGAGGATAGTGTATCATGTCCTAATGGTAGAGGCCGAGACTGCTTGAGTTTAGGTGCAATAAACTATCTCCATGAAAACATGTAATGATGAATACGTAAACGAAACAAGGAGACCACTTTGAATTCGTATAAAGAACATTTAAATGGAAAGTGTGAAAGTCGCCTAATTACTTTCTATGTACGCATAGGACAAAAAGACACAAGGGTAATGACTTTTGTGTGATAGCAAAACTTCTAGGGCATTACCCAAAACCTTGGCCCTAAAAATACCTTCAAGGCCCCTTGCATATACTTCAGGAGTTCAGGAATGAATAGTAGGAGAGAGTGTTTGCCAGTGGAATAGTGCCCTATCTCAGGTTCATTTTCCATATCGAGTAAAATTGATTTATCGGCGTGTGTAACTACACACCGAGACCTCTTCCGTATAATTAGCCCGCATGAAAGTCAGACTTCTGAATTGATTATACATTGGATTTTCACTACTTCAGCTATATTAACCAAATAATTCGCTATGGCTGACATATTGCATTTGAGCTCTGTCTAAGGAGAAATGGCCTCAAAGCTGGCGCTCGATTTGAAGGGATTTTCTACATATTAGGAGTGATGTTACCTTGGTGCAAAAGTGATTGCGGTTTGTTATAGCAGTTGCTTTTTTAACTTTCTTCAATTGGTGAACGACTGTAGAAAGATCGACATTGAGTTTACCCGCAGTATCTAGTGTATTAGTAAAATGATTAGCTTCTAAGATTGCTTTCTGTTTATCGTTGCCAACTTCTCATTAGCGGCTACCACGTTCCTTTTCTTCAAGGCACTCGTCTACTTTTTCGTTACTTCGCGACACACCACTGCACTGGAAGTTCGCTAAAATTCTAGAGCAGAAGCCTTGCTAATTTTACGAGTTATCTCTGCAGCTTTGCAACCTATTTTGATTTTGATGAGAAAATAGCACGAGTTTTTTCTTCTTGCGAAAATTGTCGAGTCTGCCTTTGATCTCACATACTTTCCATAACCTGAAATAATTAAAAACTCCACAGCATGCAATATGTCATCAACAACAAAACATAAAGCAGGAATACGCGTCAAAATGATATCAAACATAGCAATAATAAAAGGACAAAGCTCTCTGCCTTCATCAATCCCAGAGGGTTGCGCCATGGACTCGTCTTTGATTTTTAACTTCGTTTGAGAAGACTGAATTCATATTTGGCCTATACAATGACTCGCGTTGGCCTTCCGCTGTATCGAGTCAGTGGTGGTTATCTGCGCAGACAAGTATGAGAGCAGTCCGGCACCAAATTACCAACACCGGAGGGATGAATGGCTTGGTGAGCCATAATGGAAGATCGATTCATCGACCATGTGTGCGACGCAGAGCACTTCTAACCACTGCACCACATGTGCTCAACATAGCATCACATATTCAAGGAAATCCACTAAAAAGCGGCGAATTTCAACAGTGCATAAACCTCAATCACTCATGCATTAACCTGATGTACTCATGTACTAAATAAGGTAATAGAAAGAACGTGTCATGAAGGGTGAACATCAAATTTTTCCACAGTCATAAACTTTCAAGAAAAAAAAAGACATCAAGCATCGGGTGAAATAATCGAGCGCTTGTCCGCTCTGTAAATGACTCGCGGTTCATCAGAGCACGGAGGAGTGAGAAACCTAGTGAGCCTTGAGCGCGGCGGGATCGTACCAATCCCCTATCTCGTTAAGCACCTCTAACCACTGCAATACACGCGCTCCTACACAGCACAAGTCTAACGGATGGCAGTAATCGTGTGCAAATCACAGTCTTCTGCTCGACTTACTACAGCGCCTCTATCTGTCGTTAACTGATTAGATCCAGAATATTCGATGGCGTCCCTCTCCCTATCTTCACACTGGGATTTGGCATACCATCATTCTCATTATGGGGCCTATCGCTCTTCTCAACTAATCTTAATTGCTGTTCACTCGTATCCATTTGAATATACTGTATCACCTGTATCACCTGTCGTCCCGTTGATCGTCGAGTGACTCGAGCGGGTACCAGCAACTCTTCCATTATTCCCTATAGCGTGCAAGAGTAGCCCAGTGGGTCCTCCTTGCTCTAGGAATTTGCTGAGCATCATATCTTTCTTCCATCGCTTTCGTGAAGAAATCGGACCAACGGGTCAGTGGTCTTCTTTTAGAGCGCTCGACGTCCCGAGGAATCCAGTCGGTAACGGCTCTCGTCCATCGGTTGTCGTTGAAGCGCATCACGTGTCCGGCCCACCTTATTATCGATATCCTGACGTGTAGAACGGCGTCTCTGATTTTCGATCGTTGACGTAGGTCGGAACTTCGGATCCTTTGTCTCATTTGCGAAATACGAGATACTCCTAGCATCGACCTTTCGACTGCGCGTTCGATAACGGCAAGTGATCTTTCATCCTGCTTACGTAGCGACCAGGTTTCTGCTGCATACGTTAGGGCAGGGATAATTGTCGAGTTGAAAAGGTGGGCACGGAGTCGGATGATCTTTGTCCTCTTCACTACATCTTCGATGCTCTTAAACGTTCCCCAAGCCGCTCGTTTCCTCCTGCTCAACTCTGGGCTAGGTCGTTCATCATGTTGATTTCACGACCTAAGATAGATGTAACTGGAGCATTCGGAAATTGTCGTTCCGTTGAGCGTGAATGGGGCATTAGAAACCCATCCGTTCCTCATGAACATTGTTTTCGTTAGATTTAGTTGAATATCGATCTTTCCACAGGCGTTATCGAAATCAGTCAACATTCGTTCCGCTTGGCTGATGTTTGGTGTTATGAGAACGATATCATCAGCAAAGCGAAGATGGTTTAATTGTCGAGCCGTCAATTTTCACTCCCATTTCGTCCCATTCTAATGTTCGCATGACGTTTTGTAGGGTGGCAGTGAATAGTTTTGGCGATATTGCATCGCCTTGTCGAACCCCTCTTCTTACGTCAATGGTGATATTGTTAGAGAATGGAGATATTCTGGTCGTGAAATTTTTATAAAGCTCACGAAGGATCATTATGTACCGAGTAGGGACGCCCTGGTTATCCAGAGCCTCTATAACCGCTTCTGTTTCCACTGAATCAAAGGCTTTTTTCAGATCGATAAAAGTGAGACAGAGTGGTTGTTTGTACTCTCGCGAAACTTCAATGAGTCTTGTGATCGTGTGGATGTGGTCCATGGTACTAAATCCTTTTCTGAACCCTGCTTGTTCGCATGGCTGTCCTTCGTCCAGTGTTCTGTCAATCCTGTTCAGGATGACTCGAGTAAAGAGTTTATAGACAACGGACAGCAAGCAGATTGGGGGATAATTGCCTATGTCGTGAAGGTCTCCCTTTTTGAACAACAATACGGTCTTGCTGGTCTTCCATTGAATAGGGACCTTGCATTCTGACAGGTAGCGAGTGAAGAGCCGAGCCAGGTGTTGATGAGAGCTGGCGGCAGGTTCTTCAGGTGTTCTGGTCTAATCCTGTCTGGACCGGGTGTTGTACTGTTTTTCACCGACGATATAGCATGTCGGATTTCGGAAGGAAGGACCGGTGGAACGACATATTCGTCCTCTTTAATTTATATGACGGTAAGAGAACATGGCTAGCGAAGAGATCCGTGTAGTACTGGTAAATGATTTTCTCCATAGCCCTTCTGGAAGCTGTAAGTGTCCCGTCAGGGTATCGGAGTGCAATCATCTTGATCTTATAGTTGGCGAAGCCTCGCTGGGCTTTGCGAATGCTCTTCCCAGCTTCTGCAGCTTCTGCCATAACTGCTGCTCTTCTCTCTTTAAGGTCTTCTTTTATCGCTTCTCTGCATCGTTTCGCAAGTTCGGACGTAAGGTTTCGGTTGCCTGCGGCTCGTGCGAATCCACGTTGACGTATCAGCTCGAGTGTCTGCGGAGACAAGCGTCTCTTCGTGACCTTAGGACTTTCGGCTTTTTTAGCGCCAACGTGAAGATATTCAGCGAGTCGATCGTATTCTTCGTCGATGTTGTCGACAACGGTATCTTCTCAAGAGCCGACTAATGATTTGAATACATCCCTGTTTATGGTAGTTCTGGGACTTCGTTGTTTGAATTTAGCGGCTTTCTCTCCTCTCCTCGAAAATCGGAACGTTGCGCGAAGGAGGCGATGGTCTGATCCCGTGTAGAACTTGGGAACAACAGCGACGTCGGTCAGGCAAAACCTTCGATTTACTATGATGTGATCTATTTCGTTATGGTACTCTCCATTGGGAGACTCCCACGTCCATCGCTGAGAGAGAGGCTTTTGGAATTGTGAGTTACCATGGAGGGTTTGGGTCGTCATGATAAACTCGGATAGCCTCTCACCCTGTTCATTCCATTCTAGTCCGTGGGTCCCTATGTGACGTTCTTCAGACGTTCTTCTAGGTCCAATTTTTGCGTGAAAATCTCCGACAATGACCTTGAAGAATGTATGATCTTCTCTGAAGAATTTTTCGAGGTCCATATAGAACGCTTCAGCTTCGTCTTCGTCATAGCTTGATGTTGGTGCGTAAGCAACGAAGATGGTCAAAGCCGGCATAGAACCACATCGTTTCAACCGTAATCGTCCGATGCGGGTTGTTAGTTGTTCGAACGAATCAATGTTCACGGTCAAATTCGATTTGACGAGGACGCCAACGCCACCGACACCTCTGCGATCGCATGTTCCAAGGAACAGTTCTTCTCCGGTGTCATAGACAGCGTGAAAAGGATGGCGCCTTCTCGTCTCAGCCAGGCCAACGACGTCGTACCTTATTCTTCTTGCTTGAATCAACAGATCTTCTACAGCCGATTGTTGAGCAAGGGTTCTTGCATTGTAGGTACAGATCGTCATTTTAGTCCGTTTCGATCTTGGCAGCCTAGTTCGGCCCTGAGATTTTAGCAGCCTCTCCGTACTCGTCCTACCTGGCGCTGCCGTACCAGGGGCTCTTTCGGGGTCAGGGGAATGAGGCCCATATTTGTTACTGTTTTTGGCATTTTTGATACCCGACGTGTAGCTTGCCAGGCTCTAAACGTGGGGGCTGGGTACTCACGAGTAGCTTGCCAGTCTCTCTCGGAGGAGCGGGAGGAGCTTATTTGTTGGAGGCGACTCCTAACCGCCTCCCATGTACTTCCCAGCCGCTTGATTGCAGGCTTTTGGCCGACTTGACTCGTAGAAATAGAGTTTTGTCAAGTCGGCACTGCAGAAGCAGGGAGCTCGTCCCCTGAATCCACCTGCGTCTCTGGGAAGCACACGGTCGCTTTTGGTTCGCGTTTTATTCCCCTATCCACCACCTGGGGACGCGCCACGTGCCCTCGCGACTAACCGGGCGGGATCCCTCAAAGAGGGAGGTCCGTGGGAATATACTGTATGTCGTGGGAAATATAGTGACCCCTTGTTCTCTTCTTTTGGTACTTTTCCGTTTTCTGCACCCTATCTCGACCCTTTGTAAAAGGCGCAATTTGGTCGTCTTCACCTTTCGAGTAGTCATTAGGTCGCTCAAAGAAAGAAAAAAAAAACTTGAATGGTGTGTTTAACTTTGTAAAGGCCTTTTTATTGTTTTGAAAGAGGAAAAGTAGAGTTTTGTCACTTATGTAAAGATTGCTCCTTAACATAAGTTTGCTCTTCGGAGTTTTAGTAACCAGTCAACAGAAATGGATTTCGTTTTATGCTGTAACAGCCAAAGGAAGATTAGGTTTCACAAAACTGGATCACTTCTATTATCCGATCCTCACTTCGATCCCTTAAGAAATACATATTTTTTGATTGTTTCAAATGTTCAAATAATCGATAGCTTTGATCATAAGAACTTCAATAGTCTATATCACTTTTGAAAGGGCCTTATTATTGCGCTTAAAGAAGAAAAATGATATTCCGTTCCTCATCTAAAATTTCTCCTCATCGAAGCCTTTCTCTTAAAGCTTCAACCACGAAACGATTGATCAAATTTCAAAGATTTCAATAATATTATGACTTTTTGAACAAATTCCATAGTGCTTCATAAGAACCAAAAGAAAGTTGGGTTTCGCATTCAGCGCATCTTTCCAGTTTTGCGAGACCCAATTTTCTTCTGAGTGTTACAGCGTAATATGAGATACATACTGAGAAGTAAATAAATTTTTGACATTCCTAAGATTCAGTCTATCGATTGATTATTAAGACAATCTAGGAAGCACGGAAATTGGTTTTCGCATGAGGTGTCAGCGAGATCGACTTATCTGCTTGCGGCAATCGATTCCATTTAGATGACGAGTGAAAGTGTTAGTGCCTTTACGATCGTATCCAAGTGTCTTGCTAAAGCCACGAAAATATGGTATACTACACCAGAGCCTTTGACAAAAGCGGATTTGGAATAGGAATAAAATGAATTAGATATTAGTCAGAAAGAAATCACGAGACAAGCCGTCATTCCGAGGAAGAGCATTGCAGCGGTAAGGTTTGAGACGATGAGTTTAGAATGTGGAAAACGCAGTTTTATTGATGCCACTTATCACCAGTATGGTTCTGATTCGACACCGCTACATACATAAGAAGCCTCTCATCCTTCCGCAGTCAGTTCAGCAGGATTCTCTGAGAACAGTCCTTTACCTAGGATCAAAGTAAGAATACTGTCACACATTAGTCATCGGCGCATGCTTAGAGGTAGTTACCGAATGCAAATAATTGTCCTATTCGATATGAGAGACAAATGAAAAAGCGACCTTATTCGCTCAGCAGGAACTTGTGGCAGGACAGCTTGATCAATAGCGAGTGCAGGCACGGTTGTTGAAATTTCGTTGCAGCGCCACGTAGTCTTCTGCTCGAGGTCTTACTAAACCTTCATTACTCCTTTCTGTGACGGAGTGGTGGTAACAGACAAGCTT
Organism: Parelaphostrongylus tenuis; assembly: GCA_019055375.1. Classification (NCBI taxonomy): domain Eukaryota; kingdom Metazoa; phylum Nematoda; class Chromadorea; order Rhabditida; family Metastrongylidae; genus Parelaphostrongylus; species Parelaphostrongylus tenuis. The sequence continues at coordinate 192,417 of JAHQIW010007484.1, forward strand.
GCTTGGATATTGGGTTGGTGAAAAGTACTAGGCTGGTGAAAAAGAAAATGAGGATGTATTGTTGAAATTTACCGTACGATATTGGAATGCATTTTTAAATATAAGCAATTATGTCAAACATCATTCTAATTCACAATTCTCGCCTTATGTTGTTACTTTAAGGTGTAAAACTTGCTTTTCTAATTATAGTCACTTTAGAGTATGAGAAGAGGGTACTTCTCCGTTGCCTTCACAAGTCCTGACCCGTTTGTCAAAAAACATTTTTTTTGCTTTTATTGGAAACATAAGTAACTATCCGACAGCTGAGTCAATTAAATTTGAACAGTATGTTCTGCTTCTCAAGTTGTTTATCTGTTGAGCTATAATAGTGATAAGAAGATTGAGTTTCGCGCCCAAAGGGTAAAATTTTGCAACATTGGCCACAAGTCCCGTCCTTTTTGCAACATATCGGTTATGTGCGATACGCAGCCTTCCTTTAACTGCTATGGTTGCTAAGAATTCCATCCTCAAAATCAACTACATTTTTGAAAATACCGAGATTCGCGACATATCGAATGCTGTAGCAGTCAAAAGAAGGTGATGTTTCGCAAATTTGGATCACTCTCGATGTCCACACTCTAATTTGATCTTTTGGAATGCGTTTTTCAATTTTTTCTGGAGTTTCAAAATTCGATAGCTAGAGCTCGAAAATTTATGAGGTATACTTTATTATTGAAGTGACATCTTCAAAGCGCTCTAACAGTAAAGAATGAGAATGTCTTTCGCACTCAAGAACTTTTTGCTGAACAAAGCAGATTTTCCGCCCTAAAGAGTTGTTTCCAAAAACCAAATACACCATCGAAATTGATAAGATTTAGTGTATCTAATGGAAACTGATTGTTTGCAAAAAAATTTATCCGGTGAGAAATGCTTGAATGTGAAATAAAAAGTTTTTCTTTGATTGTTACAGCACAAAAAAACAAGCTAATTAGGAAATAAATCAAATCACTCAAATTCACTTGATTTTGACCACCGATTTACTGCCAAAACGTTTATCAAAGGGTGGAGATAACGGAAAAGTACCAAAAAGAACAAGACAAGAAGTAAAGCGATAATTTTCATTAAAGTTCCAAGTGGTTTTAGAGCAGCAGGGACAGCTTACAAAGTCAAGAGCACATTTGGAATAGGAAGTTCCAGTGAGCTAACAGTGCAGTGGTGGTTCAAGGAAATTCGTAAAGGAGACGAGAGCCTTGAAGATGAGAAAGCAGTGCGACCATGAGAAGTTGACAGCCACCAATTGAGAGCAATCATTACAGCTGATCACGCTTAGGACAACACGAGGTACTGCAATAGAATTCAACATCGACAATTCTGCGATGATTCGCTATCTCTCAAAAGCAAAGTTAAAGTAATTGCCGTTTCAGATCGCCAGGAAACCGCAGTTACTTTAACATAAATTAATATTAATTCGTTCCATAAGTATTGGCACTAGAGCAATAAAGACCAAATTTATTTACCAGAAGTAGCTGAAATTGTACAACTTTGATATCGTTCAACTGCGCATTTTCTCATGAACATTTGGTGCACAACCTGCGTAACCTTGCACAATAATAGAGCTGTCCTGGGAACAAATTCGCTTGCTAGTCATGCACGAATGGAGAGTGGATGGAAGCGCTAGTGAAGCGGCGCGCAAAATTAATGTATCTTCCTTTGGACTGCCCGGGTGGTGATTGATCCTCCAGATTGCTCTCTCCAGTATTACTATCGTTGGCCTCGCGTAGGGCATAGATCGAATTCGAGTGCTCAGGCTTACATCTGCTCTTACACACATAATGAGAAGCGTCATACAGCTGTTATTTCAAGCAAGACATCTTCTGGCAAAGGGGAAGTTGTGAGGAGTACGTCCGCTCTTCCGTAGTGATCATGCAAACTTTCTTCCAACGTAACCATAAATCTTGTTTCGCATAATATGCCGCACAGAAAGATGTTGGTCAAGATCTTGTGGAATCTGAAATTCACAATCGTATAGCTTTTCATCTCGTTGAGAACATACATCAAAGTCAACGTTTTCAGTCATACTTGACAAAAATCAGTGTTATTTTGACCAATTAACGGCTACGCCGTTAAGATGCATAATAAAATTCCTCATTTAGTTTTAAAATGTGGTCACATCAAGCAGAATCGAGTTTTGGAAGGTTGATATTTCGCACACTTTTCTATTCAGGGCAAACGAGGAATTTCCGTCAGCAAATGTCACATTATCTATGAGAGCTATGAAATCTCATGATCCGCAGTTCGGATACGACAATTATTTTGCTATGTGGCTTGTGAATGTAACAAGCGGTGACTATGGTATCGATGGTGCTCCACAAAGAAGTCTTGCTTATTGGTAAGTATAAAAGGCACCCACTGTGATTTTTTCGTTTTGAAAGTCAAACAGAAGTGTGAGGTCTCTTAAGGCGACGTTAAGAAAATTTTGTTTGGGGAAGTGATGTGTCAGCTGGCAATTTTATGTCCTCTACGTAGCTAAAATACCACATTATTTGCAAAGAAAGCAGATTTGGCAAATGCTGATAGCTCTTGCAGGCAGTAAATTTTGAGTTCAGTAGTAAATAAAATTGCCACTTAATTTCAATTTAGCCCCAAACTACTGCCAGTGGTTGAAGATGGCGCTAACATAGAGCGGTTTCTAAATTTGTAGATTTACAAGTGTGAAAATTGATCTTTTAACTGAGGATTCTACTTTTCCACTATTTCTTTTGATCGACCACTAGAGTTTAAAGCTTTAGGAAGTTGCGGCAGTTGTGTATCGCAGAAATCTCGTCATTACACCCAACCTACGCGGGCGCTGGTTCGACCCAACCCCTCGGCTGCTCTCGCGTAGCTCTCTCATTACTCTAGGATCGGAAAATTTTATAACAGCAAAATTCATGAGGAAGGAGAAAATTATGACCATATAGACCACATGCAAAGAACTGCAAACTTTTGTAAATCGTGGCTACGAGGAAACAGATTAATTCAAGCTGTGATGTTCACGCCCAATTGACATGGAGTGATGAAAAGTCATGTGGTCCTGGAACGGACTGAAGCAGTGGATAATATGTTCAGGCAGCGCAAGAAAAGGGATTGCTATCATTGCACTAACAGTTCCTTATGAAGGATATAAAGGACATAAAAATTTTGCAAAAAGAGGCATGATTACACTGAAGTACCAGGCCGGATCGCACGCAAAAAGTTTGACGCACACTGCTTGTATAAAGTGATAAGGCATAGAATCATACGGTCACCTCGTAAAAATAACTTTACTTTAAATTTTCAGTGTAGCTTATTGTAAACCATCTTTTCCTTTCGACGCGTTTCGCCTTCTTCAAAGCTGATCTTTCAAGTCGATTGTTTTCCTTTCGTCCTCATTGTGGTTCTTCATCTTCGTTTCGCCCGCTACAACTGTTCTTCGATGGAATGGCGAGTGATGTGCTGCGGACGATGAAATCAATTATCTGATGAGTGACCAGCTTATAAACATACGACTCAGTCTGTATGGAGTTTGCAGAATGAAACTTTTGATTCTAACGGTGATTCACCGAAGAAGATGCGGCTCTATAGAAACGAGTACCACGAAGAACGGCAGTGGAAGGTCGAGTCGAATTAAGGGCCGTCGAAAAAAAAAAACGATAAGCACCGAAATGTAAACTTGGTAAAATGTTTTCCTCCGACGGCAACTGAAGAAGCGATTCTCATGAAGAATGGATTGGTTCCAAATGCCTCATTTCTACGCTCAAGGGAGCGAATTTTTCTGACTACTCCAGCTACGTCTATCGGCGTCGATAAACCAATATAATGAACGTCTTATTTTCATAGTTCAACAATATTAGTTAGGCGGCCTTGGGGAGGGAAGAGGGGAGGGTTGTTCAAGAGCATCGAAGACATGGATATAGGATATATGAACATAAGCATCTATAGCTGGATAACACATACATCTCGTTATCCCCTTTGATGCTTTGTACAGCGAAAACATCAGAGTATTCGTCTTCAAATGTAATACGATCAAATTAACCGTCATGTCAGATCCGATATGAAAGATATGGCGAATAGATGACCGTAACAGAAATGCGGTAGAATAGTGAGCATTGCCTACACGTTGCGACCAAACAGTTTCGGTAATGCTTCGAAATAGCCGTTCATGAGGTATGCGCAAACACCGAAAATTACCACAGACAGTGAACAACTAACACCAATCAATACTTTATTAAGTCAAATATGTGCTCATAAGATCATATTCAGTTAACAGTAGTTATTAATCCATTATGAAATTTGTTCAACAGAATAACAAACTTTGCGTGAAGCACATCAAGCAAAATTTCATGGCACCGAATTTCTACAAACAGAAACAAAGTGTTCATTATCGCTGACCGTATCAACGTTAGAGACTTCTGAGGCAACCGTGACGTAGCTATCCGAAGATGAAGGCGCCTCCCTTGAAAGAAATTAGAAATTGTTTTCTAACGGAGTAGAAACATAATAGCGTACAACACTGCTAAAATCTTAAAAAGGAAGAGAATATGGCATGAAGTAATATGACCAACTCTTCTAGACGGTTTAGCGCTTTTTGGTAAGATATCCACAGCCAACGAGGTAAAATCTGACGGTGATAGTTCATGAACTGAAACAATTTCTGTTGAACTAACTTAAACGACATGAAAACATTGGTGACCCACAAATCACAATGTTGACGGCTGATGAACTAATGAAGTGAGCTATGGTCTTTTTGAATTCTGTGTAATCGGTCGTTTTGACAAATTATTGGGGTGTCCCATGATTTTTTCCGCACTAGTTCTATTCATTTTTGCTTTTCTCTAAAATCGACTTAATGACAAAAAGTTGTAGAATGTTGAAAAATGTTTTATTAACATCAAGCACGGAAGCCCTATCGCCATTGCTAGTGGTCTATCAATCTTTTATGAGATGTAGATGCAATACCATTATTGACCTCATAAAAGCTGCTTATTCAATTGACAAACCACCTGATATTTGCTACAACTTTCCACATTAACAACAAAACTAAGTACAGCTCTATATGACAAGATAAATAGCCGAAATAAAATGTGTCATTTATGACTCAAGTTGGCCAGTTTGCCCCAGTGAGCATGAGCCTTACATTAGATACTGTCTCAGACCTCCAACGAGTTTCAGAAAAGAAACTGCATCGCTGGATCCAATACATAGAAATTTTTAGCTGCTGACAGAATGGACTGCCATGATGAAGACGTGTAATCTTAAATCCGTGAAAAAACAGCCACTACATACTTCACAAGACAGCGAAGTAATATAGAATCATGCGGTGTTTTGCTCCTCTGAACTTCAATAGAGCAGCAAATGGCACTATATTTCAAAGTGGTAGGCATAAATAACTAATCGGAATTCCTCATAAAAAAGTGAACAGCTATTTGTAACGAGTAGTAAATTAACCACCTCAACTAATGGGATGATGAGATCTCAATCTGCATTCATGCTTAGCATAACTGTCGCCCTCCCACCTCTTCCCATTGTTCCGGTACGACCAATCCTGAAAACCAAAAATTATAAGACACTTTCATTTTTATCGGTAATAGTAGAAATAGAACAAATCAAGATAACTATGCAAACCTGTGCTTATAGTCATTGAAATCCTGGACCATATCGTAAAAGATGATCTAAAATTTCAGCTCAATTAGCACTATTTTTACACGGCAATTTTCAGTATTGAACAAACATATACCACCACTCATAGCAAACTTTATTCACACAGCGCTACCGCACTCTCAGTAACCAGCACCATATTTTTGCATGACAGCAACTATTTTTGCCTTAAGAGGCTTTTGAGCCAATGCGAGAATGCAACGAAATGAAGTACCAAATGAGATGAAAAATAGAGCATAAGTGGGGCTGAAGTTAAATTAAGACTTGACAAAGATTTATGGGCCCAGAACCAAGATTTCGCCTTTGCAAATGAAAACGTTTCTACAGATAAAGATGCATAGTTTCGGCATCAACAGAGTTTTGAGACTCCTGGTGTTTACTCTTCTTTATCTAAAAATTCCGTAACCGCTGCTGAACAACTCTCCTCAGAGTCTCCTTTAGCATTCTCAACAGCACGTTCCATTCTGATAAGTAGACGGTTATTGTGTCGTTTCATAAGTTCTGTTACTAGAGAAATAAGCAACAAACGAATTGATCAATCAGGAGTCTTTAATACTGCATGGTTTTAATATCGTTCGATTGCGCATTTTCTTTCAAACATTTTGACATTTAACTTGTCTCTACTTGCTTTGAGATGGAGCTCTCGCTGGAACAAATTCGCTTGCTACTCATACAGAACAACGCGTAGGGGAAAATACTAGCGATGCGACGCGCAAGATTAATGGGGCACCTTACGGACGCGACTGATCTTCCGGACTGCTCTCAGCCTTGAACTTTGCAAATCACTTCCTAGCCAACCTTTCTGTAACCGTATCATGGTTCAAGACGAATGCATAGCGCATCCTTCAAGGATTGATCAACGCCAAGAGCTTTGTTATTTACTTATCTTTTATAGGCAAGTTGTAAAACAAAATTTTCGCAAAGAAATGCTCAACTGAACGTCACCACAACTGCGCAGTTTTAATTACTACTGTTTACCAAATTTGATGTTTATTGCTCTAGCGTCAAAACTTTCTCCTCTCAAAGTGCTGGTTTAGTGACGGATGCTGGGCAACCTTCCTCATAGTCTCCTTCTTATTCCTCTACAGCGCATTGAATTTTGGTTGATTATATAAGAGTTATTATTCGATAGCCGGAAACCGGTAGCTTGATAGTTCGAAAATTCCTAGAACGAACACTGAAAGCAGTCCGCTTTTTGGTAGAAATCTGAAACTAAAGCCGCATCGTTTGGACAAGATCCTTCGACTGAAGATGATGCGTGAACATTTGTCTGGAACTTCACTCCAGCGGCTTCCACATTCAAACGTTCACTATCAAGAAACTGGTAAAACTATACATTATCCAGAACATGTTATGAATTTCGAAATTGAAGTGACCTAAAAATACCTCGCATAAGTTATGAACTTACTGATCGAAGATCTCTGAATGTACATGAGATAGCATCAATTCATTACCATCGTAGCTCATACTCAAAGACCCAGGTTTCCGCAGTCTCCCAGTCAATGACGTAATTTTTCTAAGTTGATGCAAAGAACTACGTGATAACTTACGTGGTCCACTTCAGAGATATCCACTGCTCGCACAAGTCCGTTTGACGACACAATGCCTTGAATTTCGCCCCTCTTCAACCTTCTGATGGTCTCTTGATTGTCCATGACAATGAAGTCGCTAAACCACACATGTAAGCTAACTGATCAAACATGATCAAGAAATAAGCGAAGGAAATAGGCAACAGACAATAATATTTTGAAAAAAAATGAACTAAAGAGTGCTTTTAGTAATCACAAACTTTCAAATATTTATTTACTATTCATCAACATTTGGTGAATGATCCGTAATGTTGGCAAGCACCTAATATATGATCTACATCAGCTGATATTTCGTCAGGAAACGCTCATGCTTTTTGTTTCTGAAGACTGAGACCGTCTCTACGGTATTATAATAGAATGATGAGTAGACCTCAATTAGATCAGAGAATGAATTCTTCATAATGGCTGTTAAGTCACGCCTGAGAACGAGGAGGAAATCGTCCCATACATCCATTTTTCAATCTTTGGAGCTTATCCAAAGTATTGAAGATGTCTTGTGCGTCAATGTTTTTCTGCCTTGCACCGTATTCTGTCATACGTTTGTGGTACGGTAATCTAAATATACATCAAAACTCCAAAACAGAAAGGAAACGACTAGCTATTGCATACCGTGGGTATTCGGTGAGAGATTAGCACAAAAACGTTTTTAGAAGTACAACTCCTTCAATCTAATCTTCTAATCTTTCACTGACAGAGATCACATATGCATGAACTTTCGTTACTAAGGCAACGTTGTAGATAATGCAAAAGTCCACAATCCTAGTAGGCTGACAATAAAGATTCATACCACAGATTCAAGTGACTGATCAAACATCATCAAGAAACACCGCATGTTAAGAAGATCGTGGAGAAGAAAATAGGCAACAAACAATCATATTTGCAAAATATCTGGAAAAAAAATGAATTGAAGAGATTAGCTCTGTTCACAAACGTTCAGCAATGCTTGTTCATTATTTATCGATAATTGCTGATTACTCCGTAATGTTGATAAACGCCAAGTTTATCAAACATATCAAATATTATTTCGTTGAGAAACACTCATGCTTTTTGTTTCTGAAGATTGAGACCGTCTCTACGCTTTTCCATAATGTAAAAATTAAACCTCATTTAAATCAGAATATGAATTCTTGAGAAAAGTCGTTAGGTCACGCGTGACAATGAAGAGGCATTCGTCCTATATATTCATTTTTCGGTCTTTGAAGCTTATCCAAAGTGTCCAAGATGTCTTTTACAACATTATTTTTCTGCCTTGTACCGTATTCTGTCTATCGTTTGTGGTACGATATTCTAGATAAACGTCGAAAACCCAAAATAGAGTAAAAACGACTAGCTAACGCATGAGACCATTCGATGAAACATCAGCATGAAAACTATTGTGAAAGTGCAACACTTTCAAACTAGTCATCTAATCTTTCACTAACAAAGCATTATATGCAAAAATCACTGCTACTAAGGCAGCATTGTGGATAATGTCAAAGTCTGAGATCTTATGAAAGTGATAGAGCTTGAAATGGTCATTTTTGCTGCATTCGCTTACAACAATATAACAAACGTTTCAATGACGGACGCTCATTCGGAAAATGGCAGAGGTCTCAGAAACAGAAATAACGCTATTTCACAGTTCATACTCTTCTTCGCGCTAGAGTCTGAAGCTGAATGACAACTCTTGACAGCCAATCGCTAATTGAATTTACTCGAACAATTTTTAACTGACTGTGAGAGAGAGGTTGACAATGAATTTGCTTATTCAAAATTTTCACTCTATCCGTCAAAACCGTCCATATTTGAGATTTTTCAAAGGGGAACGTGGCAAGGAAAGTTATCTTTTTGCCATGAGAATGCATTTTCCGACACCACTACGCGCTTCTGAACAAAAAACCACCTATACAATTGTTTCGCTATCTTGTTCTATTTCACGAAGTTAAGATATAATGATATAAAGCCGAGTGCCAATGCATTCAGTATGTACCGATTCTGAGCATAAACGAAGATAACTCATGGTGATTCATAAAAGTTTCGAAACACTTCCAAAAGTTGATATTTCGAAAAATTTGTAATCAACAAAACTGTTAAGAAAGAAATTAGATGAAAATTAGACAAAACAAGTGACAATGAAACTTACGAGTTGAATGGTTCAAAATGATATCCCATCAGTTGGAGATATATCGCTAGATAATTCGATGTTTTGTTATCTTTTGCAAAAATCACAGTGGACTTTTCGTAGGGACCTACAATGAAAAAACACAACACACATACAAAAACAAATCAAAATGTATTCGTGTACTATACAATTACACTTGCCTCCTCTTCTCATGTGGTGAAGTTCCAGATCGCGATTGATCAGCCCAACTAGAAAATCCAAGTCTTTAAGAAAATCTGGTTCCCAGTAAGGATACTCAGAAAGTTGCCGACCTTTCTGAAAAAGAAAACCAAATCGTATAGACTCACTCGATTTTATTATATCTTTCTGGAACTTCTCCGTTATCAGTGCACATTTACGACCCTTTTAAAACAATGCGTTTTTTTTCTATAAGATTAAGTAATCATTTGATAAGACAAATTCCAGAATTCTAACGGTGTACTCGGTTTTGAGGAAGACTTTTTGATGATCTTCAGCGGAAAGAAAAATATTGTAGTTTTTCACATCTAAATATTCTTCACTGGAGAAAGCATTTTCCCTAGACTTTCAGTAATCTTTTGATAGTTAAACCATTATAGCGCGCTGTAATAGCCAAAAAAGATCGGGTTTCGCATACGGCGCATATTCGATGTCGGCAGAGTGTGAGTGGCCGTGATATCTTGCACGGCTGATTCATTGCGCATTGCGATTCACATGCGGTGCGCAATTTTCATTACTATTTTCGGGTTTTTTCTCCGCTTTACGAAAACTCCAGTGAAACAGTATGACTTTGATAGCTCGAGATTTCTTCTATACAATTATATGCTTATCGCACATAGGCTTAGGCCTATGAGCAGGCTAACTTGATATTATAGAATGGTAATAAGTAGCCTAGGCACCTAGACCTATGGAACAACGCTTCTTCTCCAATTACAACACAAAAAACTTAGAAATCTTTGATGAAACTGAGAAAAAAGTTTTATAGATAGCAGAAATATGCGCAAAAACGCTCCAACTGTAAAGCATATTTAAAAAGCCAAAGACACTAAGGAGACTGACGAGTTCGAGCTATCAAATGATTTCAGAAAATTTTCCAGTAAAAAAAAGCAAAAAACTCGTTGTTCCCAAAACGCTAATATTGTGCATAGATAACGGAGAAGTCCTTGTTTCAAAAACGATTGCTGTAATTTCAATGACTTAGCTTTCTTCAGTGTTTCGACGTACTTATGATATTTAAGTACGATTAGGTTACCCATGTGTATGCGCAATGTTACTTTGCTCTTGATGTATGACCAGCAAACAGGTGACCTGATCCCATTTGAAAAGCTTGCGCCACCTCAAACAGAACACTTTGCGTAGCATTATTCACTAGCCATACCGAAGTTAAGTAAGAGATTGCATTTGAAGAATCAATCAGATAAAGTTCAATACAAAACGTTTTACTTAATTAGCAAAATAACGTACCTCGGAAACCCTTTGTGTAATATATCCTTTAGGAGCGGCAACATTTATTAAAATGGGAACTGCATGCCTGAAAGTAATTGATGTAAATATGTTTACAGCATACAATAATTAGAACAAACGCTAATAATACTTTATCATAAGCTCTCGAACATGGTGTATAATATACTTTGGAAACAAGGAGTACATGAAGACAACGAAGTCATTCAAAAATACATTGAATTGATCGCATTTACATTTTTGACGGCCCGACCTATCCCTTTGAGTACCGCGCGTATCTATTTGGACACACTAATAGCGGTACCGTATGTCCAAGAAGGGAAAATATTTTAGCGTGGCTAATATTTCAATGTGCTCGCTTTCTTTGAAACTAATGATTCCAGTCCACTGCCGGCATTTCTTTGTCCACGTTGTTGTCCTAGTTATAGTAGTCGTACTGAGTCAAATATTCTTCAATGAGCACTGTCTCTTGAAGCGCACTGGCACAGCGACCTTAGACGAAACATCAAACAAGCCGTATGCGAGACAAAGTAAACAACCAAAAAGGAAATGAGCTTAATATAATTCATATGACCCATTGTACTCTAGGGTGAGTAGTGTATGATTCATGCTTAGGTCACTGTCCTGTCAGCAGTGTGAATTACATTACAAAGATGTTGACACCAACCTGAAAAGCTCCATCTGTAGTTGGCGAAAGAAGGACAAATTGCTTTCACCACAATACACAGCTGAAAACCCGGCAATCTAAAACAAGATATTAAAGACTTCAAAGAACACGATGGTTACATATTTCCTTGAGCAACGCACCGTCGAATCACCAGGAATTTTCTCCAAGATTTGGTCAAGGCCATACCGCAATCCATATTGATCAATCATTGTGCCGACCTCATCAATGACAAGCATCTTCAGTTTCCTTTGATCTAGCTATAGAAGAAAACATCTTGTTGTTGTTGTACATATGTATGTAAATAAACATGTACACATGTACACACACGGCATATATACGCGTATGCACATGTGTATACGTACACATGCGCATACACACGTGCGTATATAAACATACTTGCGTACGCACATGCATATACACATATGTATATATATATATATATGCACATATATGTGTATATTCAAGAGCACTGAGTGATGTGCAAAACATTCGACCTCAGGTGCAAGTTGAAACCGTGTTCCACACATACCGGGCAACGTGCTACCATTATAGCAGAGATACCGCTCTACTACGACTCCTCAATCGATATATTTGGTCTAGTAAGCACATATCGATAACAAACCAACTGAACTGACACTACAGTGCTAGTGTAGATTGTGCAACAGTAGTACAGCCGCGATATGGGTGAAATGCGGATTCAACTCCCACTTCATGTTTTGCATACCACTCTACACTCCTGATATAAACATATATATATATATATATATATATATATATATATATGTTCATACATTCACATATCTATACGTATATATATTATATATACATATGTATATATACATACATATATACATGATTATATATGCGCGCACATATGTATACATGTGCATATATGTATATGTATATGTGTATACATGTATATGCATGTATATATATATAAGTACATATATATGCATATAGATATGTTTATACTTATATATAAACGCGACATAGTGCCACTTCCAAATAGCAGAATTTTTTCAATAGTTTTTGCGCTACTGATGTATATGAAAAGATAGAAGAATGGGCCGACCTTCATGTTGCTGAGCGCTGCCATCACGCCAGCGCATGTTGCTACAATAATATGGTGGTTGATGTAGTTCACTGTGGTCAGTTGTGAGATGTCCTCCCAGAAAACAAATTGTATATGCCCACTTGGCACCGAGCTACAGTATATACGCGGTTTTCCAAAGATAATCAAACTTAGAATGGTTTTGATCTGCATTTAACTACACCTTCAGGTTTTCGTCGGCATCCTGCCATTGTACACGCAGTGCTGAGCGTACGAAACAAACCACTTTTTGTGTTGCTCAGAATCAAAACGAGTGGGCAATTCGCCATGCTAAACCAGAAGATAGGCATACTTTAATGTCTGGATAAGAATACTACTAAATGAAATGGAAAGACGTGGACTTATACACGGCATTTGTTAGCATTGACTTATCGTTTATATTAGGCAAAACATACCGTTTCCACAATTTCCGATAGCGCATAACGTACTCTATAATCGGTACTAGGTAGGCGGCCGTTTTGCCGCTTCCTGTCGGCGCAGACACGATCAAACTCCTTTCTTGAAAGTCAAAAAGTAATTCCTGTTGAGATAAAACGAGGTTATCTTTATCACCATACTACCAACCTGACAGAAGCACAGAAGTAGCATATTTTTGTATAGGGAACAAGTCCACGTAACCCATCTGGCGCAGATTGGGCGCTAACTTGTCATCAAGCATATTCATTGTCCTGACAAAGATAGAGGACTTTTGAAACACCATAGCATAAACGCCTCTATGAACTCGAAGATTTTTGCACGCGCGAACTAAATTTACCACATAGCAAAACTACTATCACCGAAAAGATAAAGTTTTCGGCGTTTATTAATCTCTGAAGGAAAGCTCATGGATCCAACTTCAACGAGATCCACTGGAGGCGATGGGGCACATATTTGACCCTCACAATAACTCGCGGTGGCTTACCGTCGTATCAAACCTGTGCTGCCATCCTCCCAAACAAATATAGCACCAATCCACCAACCACGTAGGCACGGAGGCTAGGTAAGCCGTGGGCATGCGATAGAACCACTGATCTCGTTTGAATATCAAGGCACCTTGACCACGTCGCCCACACGTGCCTCCAAAATCGGCAACACAGTTATGTGGAAAAGAAATAAACCCCACACTCCATACTTCATTTGAATCAATCACCACACATAAGATTAATTAGCTTGGAAATAAGAAATGACAGACAAAAGCCTTTAGACTGAAATATTAGAAACTTAAAAGATCGGAAATTGATGACACTTGGCTTACCAGGGCATTTACAATTGCTCCAGAATTACAGTACTGTCGCATCGAAAAGATTTACAAAACTTATTCCACTAACCACGTAGACAGGACTTACGTCGGTGCAAGATCCTCGAATGGTGGAGTGATCGACATATTGCGGAGCTGTTCTTCAGAGAAGATATCAAACATGAATGAACGAGGAACTAAATTACGAAATGTTTTTTCCTTTTGTAGCGAAAACAAAATCTTTTACGTTTCAGATAATAACTGGAAATCGTCGGTTACTTAATGATCAGCAGATTCAGTGTTCTTCTTTCATATTTCTTCCGTAACTGAACAAGGTTGTGCAATCAATCCGTGCAATCAAAGTACACTCTGAGGGCGCTGTATCATAGCGATTAGATATCGACACACACGTAATCGATGGTTTCCACTTCACGCTCAAGGGTCATCAAGTCTTCTATTTCTCCGGGCTACAAACTCAAGTGCATGGCAAATCTCTCAGGGATTGATCAACGCTGACAACTTCATATTAAGTTTATCCTTTTATTGGGTCTTCTAATAGATTGAAGCCTGACATTGAGATTGATATGCCTTCCGCTGTTGTGATTGATTCAAGAACCTTAATCCTTCGGTCTATTCAAATACGTAATTGTAAAAGAATAACCACGATAAGCGCAACAAAACGTTTTTCTAGGAAAAAATCGGGCTATTGAATAACTTAAAAGTGATAAATCACTGTCAAATTTCTCTACAGTTACCAAATCACTATCATATTGATAAGTAACTCCAGTGAAGCCGCCTTCGTAGATGATAGTGTATCTTTGTTCTTAGGCAATTCAGCTACGAAAAGCTCGACTCTAAGTTAGAATTCATAAGGGATGGCTATAGAAAGCGATACGCGCAGATCGAATTGAGCGATTTCCGTTGTTCGCCTGATGATTTTTAATTCCTTTGGCAAAAATTCTTGAGATTCTTGTATTATTTTGATAGAACAAGATTACTCTACTCGCTCACAAACCTTTGATTCAGTCATACATGTCTTCTGCAAGGAAAAACGCTGGTTTACCAAGCAATCGTGCTGAGTTTTGTGGTCATTCAATTGTATTGCACTGTATAAAGGAGATAGATCACCAATCTTTCAAACAATCGTAAGCCTCAGCTGATAAACGTCGTCCTTTAGATATTAGGTTAGAGGTAGAACTACACCGAAAAAGATCCTTTATCTGCTCCACAACAACTCCTTGGCAATAGGTACATCAACTCTCAAGGGCATCTGAATCTAAGGTCAACTTCAGCCATAGGTAAACGAGTAAGTCGTGAAACCGATCAGTGTGAGGTTTTTGATCATTTGTTGAATCAAAAGACGTATTTTAAATGATGTACTGTAGAAAGATGGAGCTTTTGGTGTTGACCAGTCCCTGAAGAATGCACCATGCATTCGGCCTCATTTGGCAGTGTTTGAGGTGACTGACTGTACATCTGCTATCCTCCCTCTTAAGTCTTCAAAAAGTTCGCCAAGTAAAGAGGGATAGGTTATCAAATCATCGAAGACGTGCTTGTCGCAGGGCACACCACTGTGCCACACGCGCATATTATATCCTTGTGAATTTTTCAATTCCTCACGGACTTCAGCTATCGAAAAGAAACCGAAAGTTGTTAAGGACTAGCATTACTTATGTATCGAGATTATCAGAAAGGATTGTGATTAGTAACTGATCGTTTTATTATTTTAAGTCACCACGATTAAGATTGATGAAGCTTGAACGGATAATACGATTAAAGAAAGGACGGCTAGGAAGTGGTTTGCGAAGTTCAAAGCTGGAGAGAACAGTTTGGAAGAACAGTCGCGTTTGGGTCCACAGGAACCTTTGTTGATATTGTGCGCCGCTTCACTAGCATTTTTCCCTAAGCGCCATTCGTGCATGAGTAGCAAGCGAATTTGTTCCTACAACAGCTCCACCTTGAAGCAAGCATAGACACATTGTATACCAAAATATTCTTTAGAAAATGAACAATTGATTGATGCCATATAATGCTATTTCAATTGCTTGTGGTTGAGAAATTTGACGTTTATATTCTAGCGCAAGAACTTATATAAAGACCTGACAGTAGGAGAGCTGAGGAGCCAGACATGTGATGCCTTATACAATACTCCGCCAAAATATGGAAATAAACTACAAAATATGACCGTGATAGTTATATGGAAGCAATTACTCATCAGAATGTAGAAAATTAGTGGAGAGATTATGAAAACATCCATCCAAAAGATCACGTAGGGCCTATAATCTTTTAAAAAATAGTGCTCACCGGTCACTGATGGCGATGAGCTGCTCCCTTGGAAATCGCTGCCATAATCACTGAAATACAAAGCAAACATTAACATATATCCCACTGAAGAAGTCTGGAAAAAATAGAAATTTCCTATAAAACCTCGTGGGACGGCAGAATCCATGGTTACTATGAGGTACCTAATACCGCTGCCTGATGCTCAGCTCTAAGGGGGGGGGGGGGGCTTGGATCCACGGCCTCCGCGTCTCTAACCTTCAACGTCTTGCGTCTAACAATGGTAGACACTATTAGACATCATTTTCAGACGCAAAATGTTAAACGTTAGAATTGTAGAGGTCGCCGGACCACGTTACTGTAAAGGTTAGAAGACCTCAAGCTACTCAACTTCAGATCTAGGATGAATAGTCTATCATAACCACCCTTTTCTACCACAAACAAAGTAT
>JAHQIW010007485.1:0-25231 GCA_019055375.1 Parelaphostrongylus tenuis
GCCGGTGAAAACAAAACAATGTTACATGTATGAGACACAGTATTCTAGGAAGTATTTGGAAGACACAGAAAGCAGAAAGTTCACGGCTCAATGGACATTACGAGTTTCACATTGCTCACGATAAACGGAGCAAATAATTAGGTGCACTCAATTTACTGAGAATCAAAATAAGTGAGATTCAGTTACGCTCGATTCTGTTTCTCCAGATGTATGTTGAAGATAAGTGTAAGGAAAACGGCCGACGCTGCTTTTGGGCGGACACTACGACCGCTCGGACTATGGATCATGGCTCAAGCGTTTTGAAGAAAGCGACACAAATTGTCACAGCCAACCTTAGTATGGACGGCCAATCATCATTGGTGATGACGATCTGCGCTATTAACGTGTATAAAGGATGTTTGAATAAGGGATGTCGCGAATGTCTGTAAATGCGGCCGTAGCACCATTGTTCGCCATCTAAATGAACTGGGCTATCGCATAGTAATGTATCGGCGGACACCTCATGCATCTGTCCACCATAACCGGGCTCTATGCATGTCCATGCGCGATAAATCTCCTATGACCGCATAGAAAAGTCTTTTCCAGGTCGATCATCACTGGAAATAGGTTCTTTGTCTACAATGAAAGTAATTCATGCCACATTTAGTGGCTGCTTCGCGGCGAAGACCCGCTAGCTTAATCAAAGTGAAAAATCCAAACTCGGAAGGCAAATGGAAATGGCACTGCATGATGCTTTGGAAATTGCTCGACAGCAAGCATGCAGTCAACGCTAACATGTACAGGGAAATGACTATGGAAATAGGTAGCAGTATAGACAGAGAAGCTCCCACAACATCAATGTTGCCATTCTACAGAATAAGGTTTGAACTCACACTGCAAAATCGACTTGAAGATAAATCGGACAGTACTAACAACATTATTGAAATTCCTCGATTGATAAACTGATAAAAAGAAGAATGTGCGAGATCTCCTTATGGCTGGAAAAACTAGTTGATCGTGATATATCATTTGAAACGGTACCAAGGGAGGAAAATGATAAGCATTAGAGATAGAAAATAGCAGCGCACGTAAAGCAAAACAGAGAAATAGGTGGCTCTGAAATTTTCTCAGACGCAGAACAAAATACTACTCTTGAGCAAAGAAAACAGGTGTTCATATCTAATGCACTTGATCGTAAAACTTCATAATATAACTCCTGGCAGTTGCCTCTGTGTCGAACCTCGCAGATATGAATTATCTTTTATCGTTATAACAATAGTACAATCCTAGCGATACAGGGATACAAGGATGGATTACAACAGTATACATATCGAGATCAGTTTCCAAAATTTGTACAAGAGCTAAGCCTAGCTTTGGGGCGCAACGAAGGGTCAACTGACTTCCAAGGTACAAATGCATACAACTCACGAAATCAGAATGTATGATTCAAGTATGACAATACAAGTCTGGGTGAATTAAACCTGAGAAATGGTAGACATCATTCGTTATATTATGGCTAATATTAACCACATCTACCTATGAACTATTAACTGCATTCTAAGTACTTATAACGAGTTACCTAATCAACAGTATAAAGTCACTGCTCATTTCTAATTTGTGCAACGGAATTGGAAATCACGATACAATCCCGGGAAAAAAAAAATTAACTTCAGCTACGATTTTAGCTGAGATAATGTCAAGTAAACTAGGTAAAACAAGTTATGCATTTCAAACGGCCAATATACATTAATGCTTCAATAGCCGATTCTATTTGATCCTAAGTTTCTATAACGATTTGAACGTCGCTGCCGTTTTCGCTTTACTACGTCAAGAATATGAGGCTTCTGGAAACAATAAATCTTTGAGAAGTTCCATGTCGAATCACGTGCAGGACACATATGTATATCGGAAAAAATGCAGGGTGAGGAAGAACATTTCCAAGAATTTCACGTCACCGCTACGCTCCGGTGGATTCTGTGCTACAGTAGTGTCCCAAGAATTTGTCTGCGAGGCCTATGGCGTCATGCTCGGACCATGTACGGAGTCAATGATTTTGAGGATGTCATTAATAGCACATGTGCTAAGCTCCATGAACTTCGCTTTCGTTAATTTTTGCATCCTTACATTATTTCTTTATTGATCGCGACAATTTTATTGAATTCTTTATTCATTTTTTGTCAGAATTTGCTTTGTTCATTTCTCTTTTCTCGTATATTCCTATAAGAACTGGGTGGTCAGCAAAAACACGGTCTCAGGCGGGAATCGAACTCGCATTTTATCCTATCCGGGGACTCGTGCTCTACTCTTACATCACCGAGGCACATTTGCGCCACCACTCATTCTTCAACACCTCCACGTTAGCTATCAGCCACCAACCTTTAACAAGTTTGGTCGAGTATGCGGTTCCGCTATATAAACCCACTTGAGCTGACAGCCATTGTGATAACTAATGTTCAAGATTTCTAGCACTTTAGTGAATTTTTCGCAATGTAATGATCATTTAGATATTCTAAAAAAATTGAGTGGTGAACAAAAAAATGTTTAGGCCGCAATCTGAATTCGTGCCACAATATGGAACAATTATCACACTTATGACGACATCTAATGAAGAAAAGGTAGTATAAATAGATATTGAAGAAAGTTGATAAACATACAATGCCTTCAAGTGCCCCAAGAGCACACAATTGTAGATTTCTACCTCTTGATTTTACATTACACCTCATTGATTCACCCTGACTTTGGAATATATTTGATTACCAAAATTTTGAAAAAAATGCTTATGATCAAAGTCGAATAGTTATTTCACAACCACATATAACGATAGCGTAAATGAATGATTACATAAATGAACGCATCAGTGAGAAAGAGGAAAAATCAAATCATAAGATGTAGTTGACTGAGCGCACTTACAATAAGGTGTGGGTGGGAATCCATTCAGTTTGATTAGATTTGATCCATCGTCTGCCTGTTGCGACTTTTCCACGAGTTCTGTCTCTCCTTGATCCGCGACTTTTTAGCAAATCCTGCCTCTCAACTGGGAGGCTTGCACTGTTTTCTGGTCCTCGACGACAGTTGGTCTTCTGAGAATCCGACACGTTTGGAGAGCTGAGATCTGTACAACAACATAGTGTAATTATAAATCTGATGTTCGATGCATAAACACCTGTCTACTCATCTGTATGGATATAAAAGGAGATTTCTTGAGATTTCCATATTTTTTCTGTTATTTATGTAGCATTGTGATGTTCTCGATACAAATCTAAGAATGCTGAATGATGTGCGAAACATTCTAGCCTAGGCGTGAGGTGAACCGGCGTTTCACCCATATCGGACGCGTGTTCTGCTACTACAGCAGTGAGGCCACAACTGCACATACACTATTTCTTCGATATGGACTATCGTAGCTGTCAATAAACAGCTTTCAATGGGATTGGTCGGAAACCCAAATTCACATACCGCTTGTGATCGAAAGCTCTGCATACCAATCAACTTTCTTAGAGATATATTTCTTGATTACCTTTGATGGCTTCAGTGATTTGTCAGCATTTAGTTGAAAGCTCAAGTTGATATCTTACTATTGTCCTCTATTTTGTCCTTCGCATTCTGCTCTTCCTTATTATTTGCTCGACAAAATGCTCGTTTATGCGCAATGTAGGTACAGTGGTGCGAAATATTTCTCCACATGCGCTGAATAGAACAAAAAGAATGATGTATTGATGAAAAAAGTCGTACTAAAAGCGCTACGCGCTTACATGTACACTAGTGGCAGTGAAAATTCCATATCTAACATTTGCTGTCCTTGTGACGTGATTTCTGAGAAGTATCGTAGACAAGACTTCGCGTCTGACATATGGGAAAACCTGTAAAAGTAGCAATACAGGAATAACTGCAAAATACGTCAGCAGTGAAAACAATGTAACTAAACTCAAAGGCCCTTTATTCTCTGCGCTTGGAAACTTGCCACCGTCGTGGAAGAGAGCATGATTCTCAGCATTTCGGGATACTAACGCAACAATGCGTCCATCCTGCTGGAAATTCACACCAACATTATGAATCCTGATAACCGGTGAAAACAATGTTATTTATATTCACTTATACATTTTGCTACTCAACACTTGAATTCGTCGCTTTCACACCGTTGGGAGAGCAAAGATTCTTTAATAAAAAAATCATAATTAAAATCGACGAAAACGCGAAATACTATTATTTTCTAGAAATCGAAGTATTTGTTGTGAATTGAAGCAGAGAAAATTCCTGGGTTCTGAGAGCACTTAGGGGCAGACGCGCAGTGGTTAGAGGTGTTCCTCGATGTATGCCGTCACAGATTTAATTTCTCGCCCATCAATAACTAGATTGTTATCATTCTCAGTTGGTGGAACGGAATGTACATGGTACAAGGCTCGCCTGGTCGAGTAGATACACTGAATTGTTATATATTGAGACATGCCGCTCATTATGATCGCAAAGTATGAATCCCTGTGCCCTACGAGTTGTAGCGAATAATGCCCAAAGTGGATCGTATATTACTGATGGAGAGAGAGAGAGAGCAGCGAAAGAGAGAGGAAAGGAAATAAAACAAGAGTGGAAGAGGTGCACTGTATCCAGTGCATTTCGTTAACAGAGGCCTTTTTTTTAAACAAAGCTTTCTTCCATAGCACACTCTTTAATATTACAACTTAACCCTTTGAGGACAACGTCGATGGGCAGGCGGCGCCGTGCTCTCACTTGCACGGCAGTACGACAGGCTGCTAGACAAGCGGTTCCGCATGTCTCTGCATGAGTGTCTGCCTGTCTGCATATTTCCACAAGACGCGACGCCACCATCACAGCAACTGAGTGAGATTTGACTTCGCGCGGTAAGCATCAAAACGACTCTCATGATCGTTAAAGGGTTAATTTTTTTTTGAAGCTCGCTATAACATTGGATACAGTCTGAGAGACAAGTTTACGATGTTAGTGGTCATCTCGTCAATTTTCGGCACCTGGTAGCCACATGCCCTTTGCAAAAATGGTGAAAATCTTAATATCACTTAGTTTTGACCAAACATGTTTCACCATCCAGGCTATCAGAAGGGTGGCTAGTGAGGCGTGGGCTCTAATGTGGCGGATGAGGCTGCCAACATGAACATAGGCCACTGACATAACAACCTCGAAAGCCTAAGAACTTTCTCTCGAACCTTCTCACTGTCATTCAAAGTTTTATTTTACACGAAATAGATTAACCACTAAAGGAAGACGTGTACCACCTCAGGTACACGATTTTTCAAAGGCTTTTTTCGTTACAAAAAGTTTTCTCTTGAAAACTTGGTAATCATTCAAAAACTTAGCTCTCTGCGATCCAAAAACCTTTTTAGTTTCAGAAATACAGCTTTTCATTACGTTCTGACAGCGTAAATAATGTTAATTTTCACACTCAACTTTATTCAATTGCCCCGCTGGGGCCGTTAAACAGATCCTTGTACAAAAATAAGCTGTTAACCTCTATTGGCATATGTATCGCCTGTATGCGATAACGCAGCTTGAGAACAGATCTTCTACAGCTAAACATCTCTAATCGAGGTTTATGTGGAGATTATTGATATGTAGCTCGAGTGAGTGTAGAAGGAACGCGCGCTCATCATTGCGCATGATGCGTTACTTCCCCTATCAGCACCCATATTCGAAAAAACGTATTTTTAGCTCTTTTTAGACATTTCAGTAGTTATTCGATAGCATAGGTCTCGATAAATCAAAAGACCTACTTCATTTTTGAAAGGTTTCTGTATTATAGTGTAACAGCGAAGCCTGGTTTATGAGAGAGACTCCTTAGTGCGTCATCATAGCTAAAATAATATTGAGCATTACACTAGGCGCTCACCGGAAGCCATATGTAAATTACGCTTCGCGACCTACACGGCGCCGAGTGCGAAACTCAGTGATCTTTTAGCTGTAGCAACACATTAAAAAGTCCTTCTCAAAAACCAAGCTTATCATTGAGATTGTTGAGATTTGTGCTATCAATGATTATTGATAACCTGGATGAAAGCTTCTGTCTAGCGAAAGATGCTTGAGTATGAAAGAAATATTGGTAATTCTATGCTAAGCGGTGACAAATATCTAAGCCACTCTCATTCGCTGAACAGGCAATTTTCATAGGGGTATTTGTAATTACTCGAAAGCTTAAGTCTCTGCCTACAACTATACGTCGTCGGTTTTCTGAAACACCCTTTTATAACCCTGTAGCGTCCAGAAAAAATTTCATTTCTCACTCGCATTTCGCCTTCATTTTTACCAAGAGTATCAACTGCTAGAAGCGTGAATAGCATGTCAGCGTGTACAGAATTTTCCGTTGTGTCAAAATTACGTTTTTTGATTTGAAGTTTCTGTCGATCTTTTGAGAAAATCCTCAACAGAACAACAATAGTTCTCGCCGTTTACGCATAAATCGGCAGATCACTGCTGAGTTAAGCAGAAGATCAGGCAATTATCTCACTAACAAGTCGTTGCTGTGATTTGTCTTCACATTTCACTCAGCTACGAACCTTTTTGGCGACTTTGCCACCGGCCAACTCACGAAGTAGCTGAACGAAGCCGGGGCAGAACGACCGATCGCGTTTAGAATATTGTTATTCAATTTGGAATATTCTAGCACATCGACAGCATCCTCAGATAAAAACGTAGATTCTGATGCTACGGAAACCTGCCTGTACGCTGGTAAGCTTTTTGTGTTTCCAACGATTTAAACACGTACTAAGAGTGCAAACGAAAAGCGAATTAGAAAACCAAATTTTATTTTATATGTACAGCGACATGTGAGCTTTCTAATAATTACTAACACTTCTAAGAAAAGATCCTGGGCAGCGAGTGAGTTCAACTTCAAAATTTGTCGCCGTCTAACACATAAGTATCGAAAATTTTACTTCACCTTTATAGCATAATATAAAAACCATTTGAAAAATAAAACACACCTTTCAGATTCTCGATATTCATGTTGTCGAAAGATTAGTGAAGGCTCAAAAAGGGACAAAAAATACTTCATTTGAATATGGGTGCGGATAAAAGAGAAGCGCCAAGAATACTTCTCTGAAGTCACATATTTCTGACCAGTAGTTTGGATAGTGCCTATGTTCTAGGACATTTACTCAAACACGACTGTCCCTTACCGCTCAGAATTCTTCCGCTATCCATAAATACTCAACCTTTTCCCGCTTACCACAATCCTGAATAACCGGAAATAAACGAATGATTGATTAGTTAGTTATAGTGAGAGTTATCGATGAAGTAGTATCGAATACAGCATCCATTGTCATTCTTGTTGTAAACTACTCATTGTTTTCAATTTTCACTCACTATGGTGGCTCTCGGGTCTTGTATATACTATGGCAGATCAAAAGTGGAGTTTTTCTATTGTGATATCCTCCATACAATTCAATACTGTTGATTAATTTTCAAACTCAGCACAATTTCGTAATAAACCAACGTTTTTCTCTATACAAAGCGCATATATCCAGACCAAGATCATATGAGCGAAGAGAGCAATCTTTTTCTATCAAAGTAATACGAGAATCTTAGAAATTTTCGTAAAACGGCGAAGATAACCTTGATCAAGTAGCGAAAATCGCGTATTTTGCTCTGCGCGCATCGATTCTGTAGTCGTCCATAAAGGGTTAAGGATGAAAATCTCGACGTGGATCAATCCCCGAGCAAGGATGCTCCATGCACTGACCTTCAAAAAGGAGCTTCGTTTAGGTGATTAGGGGCAGATCCAGAATATGCAATGATGGGTCTGATGATTTATCCAGTCTGCGATGGTTGTAATCCCGCACTATTCCAATAACAATTTCACCCATCTCAAAGGGATGGAAGGATTTGTGAGTCATGACCGTAAGACCGAACTCGATCATGTCTGCGACGCGAAGCAGCTCCAACCACTGCGCCACATGCGTTTGTTCCATAAGGGCGGGGGATAAGTGAAAATCTTTCTATTTCCACCAAAATTATAGGGAATTTGGTTGATGATAATAGAACTCTACAATACAGTTTATCTGCTACCTCATTCAATTCGTTAATAATGAATCAGGAATCAAATGGGACAGTCTGAAAAAAGGGATTCAAATACATACATTATAAACTTTCAAGCAGTTAGTAAGCAAGTAGTAAGCATTAAACTGCAAAACACTTTCAATCGTTGATAGCACTACACTTGCATTGTGGACTGCATTTACACCAAGAAAACAGCATAGATTTCTCTACCTTATTCAAACTGCTCGCAGCACTATATTTGTATGGTGCAATGGAAACACACTAAGATAACAGGATGCTTTTCCTCACCCGCACCCATTTTCAGCCTCTCGAAAAATGCACGTTTTTTGCTTTTTCATGGAGTTTTGGTAGTCACTGGATAGCCTTCATCTCAAAAAATTCAAAAACGTGCATGGTTTTTTGGTAAGAAACTTACTGTGGCCTCTATCAGCACAAAAAATACATCTCACACTCAAACGGTTTTCGCTGGACACAGCTTTTCTTGTTGACTTTCCACAACCATTCGACAGCACAAATGCGACAATTTCAATGATATGCTTGTTTTAAAAAAAAACCTCTCATTGAACAGACAAAGGCAAGAAAGATTGAATCTCGCAGTCGGTGGGTATTTTTTGTCGGAGAGGGATGCATGTGTTTCGAAAGAGAGGTGGCTCGATGTCAATGTTGCAAAATTTCATGCACGCACTGAAACAGGGAATGACATGGAAGTTTTGGAAATTATACTATCGAGTTGATTTTCTTCGGTTACAAGATGGCAATCACCTTACTCGCTGGACAAGAACTTTTCATAGGAGTGATAACAATCTTTCGGAAACTCAAACATCTGTCTAAAGCCCTGCCTGGCCAGTTTTCGAAAATACCGTTTTATAACGCGGCAAATATCAGAATAAAGTATAGTTTCACACATGCATATTTCCTGCCTGCCAGAGCTCTTTTTCTAGGCTATTAGTAATGATTCAATTGGGTAGGTTTCATTGATTCCAGTGCTTTGCTTACTATAGGGAAAATAACGTTGAATTCGCATGAACGAGCAAGTGGTCACTGGTTCACTCATGGGCCGCTGGGCAAGCAATCAAGGTGAGCAGACTCGATGAGCGATCGATTTCTGATCTTATGAACGTTTGGAGAAAATCTTGTAGTATCTGAATGCTATTGAGCCAATGTCATAAGCAATGAGACGTTCTGGTCTCCTGAATTCGATGAAAGTTATTATAATGATGGCTGATTTGCCCGTATTCATCGCATAAAAATATTTGAAGTCTCGTTGCAAGAGAGTAATATATGTTATTTGGAACATTCTTTCAAAGCGCAGAAACAATTCCTAATTGAATAGTAAAGATCATATTTTCACAAAACCGGTCGAATCGATTAATCATGGCGTCAGTCTACCTTGAAGCCTCATCCAACGGCCTATGTATTGGCCAAAGGCCATTTGCACGCGCATGCGAGTTCATTACTATTTTCCCTCCTGCACTGCAGAAAAATGTTTTTCCAGAAAATAAGTATAGCATTGGAATCTTTGAAACTTACACTTTCGAATGATTAATATTAGTCTAAAGAAAAGCTCTATCCAGCAGGAAGCGCGAGAAACACAATTTTATTAAGATTTTACAGAGTTATAGAAGTCTTTTCTAAAACCTGCTACGGACGGCCCAAGCGACAGATTCATGCTCTGGACTGATTGAATGAGATCGAATATTTGTCTTTTCTCCTCATAACCTTGAAAAGAAAAACTATCAAATGATTTCCTGAGGAGGAAGCTTTGTTCAATGAAAATGTTTGAACATAAAGGAAATCTTATTTTCACTGCTACAGCGCAACAAGCAAGCCATTTTCAAGAAAATAAGCCGCTGAAATTCCTGAGATTTCATATATCAAATGCCTACAGAAATTCTTTGAAAAGCTAAAAAGGCGTTTATCTCAAGGGGTTGAAAATGGGTGCAGATGGGTGAAAGTACGAAAAATAGTAGCACAAGCACCGCGGAGATGAAATACGGGGAACATGTGAAGCGACAAAGGAAAGCACTTTCTATAATTGTCATGCTCCCAACTACTCAAAAGCTCCAACTAGCAAAAGTCATCTCCTATCCAGACGAAATAAGAAGTGGTAGCGCAGTGTTTAGTGATGCCGTGAATCAGGAAGCAAGACGATGAGTGAGGCGCAGATTCAATTCCCTCTCTAACACCGTCTTGGAAGGAATCAACGATGTCTCAAAGAAGGCGTTAGGTTAGCCATACCCATTCTTGCAAAGAGAATCACGTCGTTGACATTGCGACGACATTCATAAAATCGACAAACTCAAGCTGCAGCCGAAGAAATACGTGAGATGTTTGAAGGCCTTATATGGCTACAAATGCGATGAAGAAATCAAATGCTAGGAGCATTGGGATGTACACGGTATCTTGCTATGACGAGTGTATGAAATAGAAATAAGGGAAACCTCAACATCAAGCCAAGGGTTTAATCTTTTTTCACTCTTGCTCCTACATCCCAGCGCCCTCTTCATCGTCTGCAAGGTGAGACTGTCTGCTAGATTAGTTTTCCACTACGTAAGGTGAAAATTTCACCCTTGTAGGAGTGCGCGTAAAATCGTATGCAACCTTAAACAGTTAAGGTGATTCTTGCTAGCCGTGTAGATGATTCTATGGATGTCTTAACGTGGTTTGTCATCCTGATACTGAGCTTCCCATCGAACACAAAAAGGTGCAAGCATATAGTGCAATTCGATTCGGTAAATCACAACTCTCCCCCAAAGTATAGAAACTCATACGCATTCGTTGCCAATTTCTTTATTACTTCATTTATATTAGTGACAACATAGTACAATAGTCTGCTTAGGCAAGTTTGGAAGATGAATGGACGAGTGCGACGATGGGGTCCTGCGCGCAGAATAACACGTTGCGTTAGATGCGCAGGTGGCGAGCCAACGCTGACGACGGTTAAGTATGTTAGACCAGTCTACTGCATCGCTTGGCTATCTCTTCCGTTTCCTCGTCCTTTCTTTTTTTCATATTGCCTAGTTGTCTTTGATTTAACGTTATTTGCGACCTATTGTAGCTGCGGAAGACATGGTTTTGATGACTATTCAGACCCATATCCCATAGAACATAGGGTTGTTCCTCCTTTGTTTTATGGCTATTGATTACTTGAAGTTCACCGACAATTGTAACTGCAAACTTGTGCCATGGAGACGAGCATTATAGAGAGAGTCAAGGGCGATTCACCCCTAGAGGACAGGTACACGCTCTTTAAATTGCTCTTGATCATGCTATGCTGAAACAATCGTGACTTGTATAATATGTACACATCATCAACCCTGCAGACCACCCCGGGGTTTAGTCTCCCGAGGTGACAATGGTGATTCCCAAGCCCCGTCCCGTGATCGATTTTGCAAACATTGGACTTATGATCAATACTTCGCACAAATTTATTCGTTGTTTTATGGCTTCCGCTCTCATAAGTTCCACATTGTTTGCCAACGTATCACTGTTGTGAAATTGAGGATCGATGGGACCTTGATAGTTATCTATCCATTGTTGCGTTACATAATCTACCATCAATTCGCTATTGTATACTGTTGTTGGGTATTGATGTATTATTATGTAATTATTCTTTCATTTTGTTTGAGCCAACATGTCATGTGGTTTGGTACGGGCTCTTTTACAGCCCGATACACGTGTTTCGCTTGGTCTTTTAATTAAAATTTGACCTTTTAATGAAAAATCGAAAGACGACGGGTTCTCCCCTACTGACAAGTCTGTAAGGACGAAACACGTGCATCGGGCTGTACAAGAGCCCTTACCAGACCACATGACATGTTGGCTGAAGTAAAATGTAAGGATCTACTGAGCTTCGAGCGTGGTCTTAATAAAACATTCGGGATAAAGGTATGTAATAATTGTTTTCATAGGTTGTTTTTTCATGCTGTAAATAGAATTAATCCGCGTCGCAGACACTCTGTTCCACACACCTACACCGAACACTACAGCTGAAGCGAATTATTCGATATTCGAGTCACTACAGCTTTGGGGCATCGGTTTTACCCACTGAACTACTATTCGTTACAAGAAGTGTCTTAATTGTTCATTTTTGACATAGTCAGGCAGATTTCACACAACTGGGAGGCCTAGCAACGGGGTACCACCGATTGGCGCAATGCCTTGCTACTGCATTCATGCCTGAGGCGGAAACTGCAACGGTTGATCTGCAGTCTTTGCTGTCGTTACATAGATGACTAATATCATCTGCCGCACACAATAGGAGATGGACGGATGTTATGAGTTGTTATGTGAGCAGTAAAAGAGCATAAACATCTATCAAGAGAGAAACTCTAAAGCAGATGGACCAATAGTCTTGAACGTTTAAGTTAACCTGTTCGAAAACGTTTACTACACAAAGTGGTATCAAAAGCCAGAGTGTAGATCATATACTATTTTCAACTCTACGCTCACCCAACATGCACGAAATGGTGACTTGTGGAAAATAGGTGCTTTCTCTCCATCCGCAACCATTTTTCCCTTGGCAAAAAACGACTTTTGTGCTTTTTTTCCCGTGTTTAGTAGTCGCTCGATAGTTTAAATTTTATCTACAAAGGAGCTTGCTACTAGAACTGTGGAAAAATAAATGAGAAACGTCCAAAAATCAAGCATTTTTTCTGGACGGAGCTTATCTGGAAATTTTAGTAATTATTAGGTATCTCAAATCTAGATAATTTCAATGTTGTGCAAGGTTTGATCAAAAGAATTCTTTACCCCCACTAAGGGTGAAAGTAAAACTGCGTCCCACACGTGGCACGCATTCCTTGCTCCGCTGAGTGGATGAGATGCAATATAGGCATCAAGCCATTGCGTTCCCGAAACAATCACACACACCAGTTGCCAAAAAGAAATGCGCGTCGAAAGCGAAACCCCAACTTCTTTCGGCTACAAGAGCGCAACAGGAAGTTCTTTTTGAAAACCAAGCAAACCATTGAGATTGTCAAGAGTTGTGCTACCACGTACTCAATGAATATTCTGAAAAAAAACTGCGTCCAGCAAAAACTGCGCGAATGTCAAAAATAGTTTTATTGCTATTGTTAGAGTAAAAAAGACAGTCCTTTTTTTTTCAAAAATCAAGTACACCATTGAAATATCCAAGATTTATTTCAATTTGAGTAACTTATAATAAAATTTCAGAGGCTATCGAATGACTAGAAACCTCTGGAAAAGAGCAAAAGAGGAGTTGCTCCCAAAGAGCTGAAAATGGGTGCGGATAGCCTAGACAGATAGACACAAAGACGGATAGACACACTACTTGAACTGTTACTGAAAATCTTCGAAGACCTTTATAAAAGATGAATTTGAGGAAACTAAACGAATTCTGGAAACGCTGGCATATGCATAAAAAATGTGATGGTTGATCATAGAAAAAAACCGATATACTACTCTTTATTCAACGACGATTAGTGTTGATACGAAATTGAACCATTGATCATTGGCGCGTTATCGATCATACTCATGCCTTTATGTGATGGAAAACGATGCTATCGTCTATTTTCAAGAAAGAATATAACAAAAGAAGGAGTACACTCGCTAATGATTGAACAACATCATTGACTCCAAACATGAGTTATGCGATTATGGTAATGTGAGCATTGACCGGTAATTCAAATCGATGGATGCTAAGCCGTCGTATTCAATTACTGAGAGGAATACACGGATTTCGTGCTCATTTCTCATGGCACTTCTGTGAAGAAAGAGGTCACATGACTCAAAGAATTGTTAAGATCAAGCAAATTGTTTCAAAAAGGTCGTGCTAAGTTCTGTTCTAACAGCATCAACATAATATATCAAATACATTGAAAAAGTAGGAATTAGAATAGAACAATTCAAATACCCTGGCATCTCATAGCCATCCTTACCTCAGAAGGAGATCGTCCGGCAGCATTGTTCAGGGATGGTGGCAGAAATGAAGTAATAGATCGATATCGGTCATTTACAGCGTCGTTGGAGTGGGCGGAGTTAATAAGCTACAGACGATTAGAGATAATTGCGCAGGAGGAGTGTTCAGGAGTAGGCGGGACACAAAAAAAGGTAATGTTCTCGTTGGATCGAGGACTTGTGATGAATTTGCAAGTGATAATGAGTGTAGCCGACTATAACTGGCAAGAAGCAATGCACAGTCAACATAAAAGAGCTATGGCAATGGTGAAGATGAAGAATCTTCTCGATACTATGGTGGAAGTGGGAATGGAAGGCGCAATGCCAGTGAATCCTATCATTTTCTAAGGGTCACACAAAAAGCTCCGATCAATATGGGCGATATCTGCGAGTCGTGAGGCTTTCCGAGAAACACCTCTCAACAGAAAGTTGCTGACTGAGGTACTACATTCGCTCGTACAGAAGACAAATGTGCGTGGACAATGCCCCAATCTTAGATTGCTCTCATTGTGTCGCAAGGGAATGAGAACACAGAAAGGGATGACATTATTACAAACCCGATTCAAAGCCTCGGAGGAGTTATCTAGAAGGTGACATGAAGAAGACCAATGCTTATCTGTGTAAAAGGAAACAAGTGAACTAGCGGACTCTTATGGTGAAATGTGTGTCAAACAAGTAGAATAAGACTTATTACTTCAGGTGTAGATTAATTGTCATGGTTTTCTCACTCCAATAAAGCCCTTCTACATGACGTATAGGCCGTTTTTGCAGGCATATTGGCGTTGAAACGCTAATAGAGAGCTTTGGCTCCATCAGTTTTTCAGTATTTTTGAAGAGTTTCAGTGCAATATGCCCGTCAAAACGATTCGTTCGATGAAGATTCGAAAGCGCATATCTTAGAGAGCTGCTATGCGTGCTTGTTTTTTAAAAGGATTTCTTATAGCGCGGAAACTTTAAAATTGTGCTTCGCGCGCTCCACGGTCATATAATTATCACGCTTATATTTCTCTGAACAAAGCTTTTTCTAAACGATTAACGATCCTTGAATAGTGTAAAGTTCTTTGAGTCCAAAAATCTATGTGGTTTTCAGAAAAGTTCTCTTATAACCCTGTAGCAAACCATAATATGATTATTTCCCCACGTGCTCCGCGCTTTTATTGAGAGCGCGCATTGATTGGATCACAAATCTCCACAATGGCCGACGATGATTATCCATTTTTCTCGAACCTTTTTGCCAGTGAGAAAATGCAAGAGTTCTATCGGAGTTAGAAAGCAGTTGTGCACGCCTACAATTAATGTTGTCGCGTGCAACTTTTCAAGCGCCAACGCAGACGATGGTCTGCCTGAAGAATGATGGTGGCAGTAGTGGTAGCTTTTGGTGAGAAATGTCCGCACTTTTACGGGAACCAACAAATTCAAGAATGAACCTAACGCATTTCGACCTAAGCTAAAAGAAGACTAATTCGATGGGCTAAGAGAAGGGATTCGCTAACTCCCGCAAACTGCAAAATATCATTCAAGTTAGCACCTTAGTCGCATCGTGACAATGATTTTGATGAGGCAAGCAGAATAGGTTCAACGAAAGTGACAAAAGTGATTGCCAAAGGCCTATCTTGTGGTTAAAGGCTTTATACTGTGCCTTAGGTACTAGATTCTACTGAAGTGTTTGCTATCACAATTCCTGACATACACGGAATCGGAGCTCTCAGCAACCAACGTAGCAACCAACTATCAGCAACTGGTGTGGTCTGGCATGCACATACCCCATCAATATGTTCGTAAGGCAGTGGAAATTCCTGCATGCGGATCAAATCGCAAAGCTGTGAGCGATATTCGTAATGTGATCAGAGTGCTCATCTTTGTCTTAAAAACGCTTTAAGTTTCTTCGTTCATTGTGATCACATCACATCACGGTTTGCTCGACAGGTGACATGGAAATCGAGAAAACTTATCTTGGTAAGCTCGCGCGAGGTTGGTAAAGTAGTTGTGATAGTAACTCGGCTGACGTTTCAGAGAGCGCCTTCTTCAGAGCCTGGAAGTATGCAATATTGGTCTATTTAGACTAGACTACTAATATAGACTAACACCACATACGTTTAGGCTCTGAAGAAGGCGAGTCACCGAAACGTCAGCCAAACTACTACTACGATTACTTTACCAACCTCGCGTCAGCTAATCAAGTAAGTTTTCCTCGAGGTTCATAAGCAGACGAACTCTTGAATTGTTGCGACATCTCGTATGTTTATGTAGCCAAATATAGCACTTGTGTGAGAAAAGCCTACAGCTTACTTCGCAGTCGATCTGTTTTTGGCATTCAGTCAGTTATAATATAGGATATTACGACAAACCTTTTTGGGGAAGATACATCTCCTTGTATACAATACCCAAAAGTCACCAGAGCGGTTGAAAGTAAAAAACAAAGAATTTTTGACCAAATATATAATGCATACTGCAGATGAGTTCATTCATTGATAGCTTTCAGCAATTTTCAGATCATTAGAGTACTTCAAGAGATGGGGTCTCTATAGAATGATCGAACATTTTTTGTATCGTTCTAAGAGCATTCCTTATCTTATATACCTATTCATACCCTCTTATGAACATTATTCTTCGCTGCAACATTTTGCTCTTTCAAATGCTGCTTTACTTTGAGTACCTTCACGTACTTTTTTGTTGATTGCCTTTACAACGATTCACTGTAACTTTCTCAAGTTCTCGAGAGACTCCAGCGTGGCCATGTGCACATGGTTTTGACGTTACAAAGTAAACCACAGATCTAATCTGTTCCGCTGTTACCCACAGGTATCCTACTTCGCTTTTTGTCGCTTTAATACGAAGAATAAGTTGACCTTTACGAATTTTTTATAGTTCATGTAAGATAAGAAACAGAATACTTCAGCACTACGAAAGATCTCGTAGCGAAAAACCAAAGGCGATTTGGGAACTAGTAAATACTCTTTATTTCTCGTTGTTTTACAGTTGCAACTCGACATTCACTGCCTTCAGAGGCGCGCCTTTCGAAATGTTCGATTGAAGTAATGTATGTCAAATTGGCACTCCCAAGCTTTGAATAGATGTAAGCCTTCAAAACCCCAACCAATGTTATACTGTGTTGTACTCACTCACACCAAAAAACACTGAAGAAGAGATAATCGCTTGGTGGTCCAAGAAGGTTTCGCGGCTCAAATCCGCTCGTTTAATAACGATGAAGTGTGTTCAATGAAACATGAAGATCAGGTGCTAGAAGCCAATCGACTTATGAGAACTGTATATGCCCGATATTTGTGAGATCATTATGAAAACAGACATATTCATGGCACGAAAGATTAGTGGGATAGTACGGTCTCACTTTATCAACGTTGACGAGATTTCGTAAAACGAGTTGGAAATCTGTTCATTCTTGAAAGTTGTTGCGCTACTGCTAGAAAATACTGATTATCAGAACACGTGGACGTTACTCCCGCTAGAAATGTGCATAACAACCACCGCGCGTGCACTATAAAATGTTCGGCGTCGATTCCCTTATTCAAGGGATTGGCCGCACATAGAGGCACGTGCTGATGATAAGGCTTGTAGAATAAGCCGAACAATAACAGACCTCATCAAATGCAAAATATGTTATCAGATTAAATTGCTACCATCTTTTTCCAGTAAAGCGTATAATGGAAATGCACAAAATTTATTTGTATCGAAAACAGCATCTCTCAAACTAGCAAATGACTACAAGGGCTATAAGAACGTACATGAAATAAGTGCAAAATTTTGATAACGGCTATAAATGAGCTCTTTTTACAAAAACTGGCCTTCCCCAAGCAAATATTTCGAATTTCCCGACACGTGGTCTTTCTTCTATTAGAAAGACCTTTGCGAAAGTTTCCTTCGTGACATATTATTGCTTTCTAGCGATAAAGTGCCTCAGATACATGAACTTTTCTTCCAAGAACCACTGCCTCTATGCGAAGTTCGAGCGGTGGACGACATACTAATACTTCGAATGTGAGGAGCCACTTTTTTTGGTCTAACGGCGTTTCACAAGAACCTTTTCGAAAATTAATTTTAGTACTGAAGCCATCAAGATTTGAACTATCCAGTGACTTTCAAAAGTCTATCGAAAGCCCATCCGCTTACGCCAGTCGAGCAAACGAAGCAATCCAAGTGTGAAAAATAATTTCAATCTTGCTGCTACAACACAATAAGAGGGACTTTGGAGAATCAGAAATAATACTGAACTCGCTACGATTTCAACCACTGAACATTTACTATAGGTCGAAAAAAAATCCTGCATTTGAAAAGGCTTCAATACGATAGCGTTTTAGCACAAGTACACGTCGTCTCAAACGAACTTATGCAACCACTTGAAGCGCTGCTCTTCTGTTATTGAGAATTAGCAATCGATCATGTTCAAGGAGTTTCTACCTATTAGACGCAGCCTACACAAAGATAATTTGGACAAGCTAGTTGATAGTTGAAAGAGCCTAAGACGGTCAAATGTTACAAACCTACAAACAGGTTTCAGTTCACTGTTGTAGCCAAAAAAAAGGATTTGTGTTTCACACGCTCGCATTTCTCGCACATAGCTCTGTCCCTAAATTATTTAAGCATTCTATAGCGTAATTTGCGGACACCGTGCTAGTTTTGAAGAGACGTTTCAGTGCACTGCAGCAGACAAAATACAACTGAGATTCAGACATGCCGAAAATTGCTTTTGACGCATGTGTATGAGCGGCTCTGAATCATCAACACTACCGATCGAATGTTTAGCGTGAATCACTTTTTTCTCATTTAAATGCTCTTTGCGATTAGACTTAGGCTGTTTAGGCTTTGGCTTATGTTTGGGCTTAGTGACACGTTCATACATTTCTAGACACCTTATTGATGCGTCTTCAGAGTGCTTTTTCACTGTGCGTAGCCCAGTAGTCTCTAGCACTCGATTTGTCTCTTCGTCTTTTTCCTGATCGTCCCGGAATACTGGTAGAGCACGTCTCCTTGCAATCTCAAAGTCAGCCTGGCTGTGGCGCTCTGTGGGGTGTTGTTGTTGACTTCTGGAGTCGGTTGGAGAAGGGGGGAGGTGCATGGCTCCACGCGCGTGGCGACAACCACTCGGCCACCTCCCCCCAGCGCGTTTATGTGGCAGTATAAAAAGGGAGTGAAACGTTCAGGCCCTAAGACGGTAGAAGAACGTTTCTTCCATAATTCCATCACAATAAACCCACATTTCTAAGAAGCGAAAAAAATTTCTGGATAGAACGATAATCCTCGTCACAACGCACGAGCGGGTGTGGAACCACAATTTGATTCTACCTGCTGCAGAGCTTTTAGAATCTCATTTGAAAAAGATCAACACTTTCTAAATTTCCAAGATTCACACTGGCGAAACATTTGTGGTAACTCAAGGGAAGAGCTATTTCCTGCAAAAATTACGCACGATAACGCTCGAGGCGTACGAAACACTAATTTATTTCCACTGCTACAGCACTGTGAGAAGGTTATTACAAAAAGCAAGAACAATATCAGATTCTTTGAAATTTTAGCTCTTGATTACTCAATGAATGATAAAAAATCCTTATTCAGCAAAAGAGGACTCTTCAAATATCCCTGCTGCTTATAAAAAATGTTCAGTATCTGCAGTTTTTTCTAAAGCTGTTTGCGAGATCGGATTAGTGTTCATAACATAGTAGTGATGCAGTGTATTACAAATACAGTGACGAAATACAACAAGCAATGTCATAATAAAAC
The DNA here is from genome assembly GCA_019055375.1 of Parelaphostrongylus tenuis. NCBI lineage: Eukaryota > Metazoa > Nematoda > Chromadorea > Rhabditida > Metastrongylidae > Parelaphostrongylus > Parelaphostrongylus tenuis. The sequence continues at coordinate 19,657 of JAHQIW010007485.1, forward strand.
AAAACACAGCGCTTGAGTTTCGACGAAGCTCGCCTTCTTCAGAGCTTATAAAGGCCAAATTGATCCCCATTTTTCATTCAAAAACCTCCATGACCCCAGCAGAGAGCGTAAGAAAGATCTATTGGATCGCATAGTAAAAAGCATCTTTTAAAAACACTCACTGTTAAGTGTTTTATGTCTTTCAATTGTTCACTGAAAGTCAAACAATTAGAGTCAATGCATAAGTGAGGCTCTCACTCAAACCGGAAAGACTAGCCTGACTTGTGGTGCAAGTTCACCAGCCATGGAGACACACCCCTCTTTCGTTTCATTTTTGGGTCTTTACTATGTATCCAAAAAGCTTTCAAAGTTTTGCGCGCGCATGTCTTTGATTCCTGTGCGAGGGCCATGAATTTGGCGTCGAAGTCTCCACCTTGATGCCTTTGCTCCGACAATATCCACACTATCGAAGGACTGATTGACGTTTCACAAGAGTACAAAATACCGCTCTGTCTCACTGACTGACTTGGAGAAAGCTTCTGATTCAGTGGAAACCGGAAGCGGTCATAAAGGCTGTGGACAACCAGACGGCCCTACTCGGTAGATAATGATCCTTTATGAGTTATATAAAGATTTCGCGATCAAAATATCTCTATTCCACAACAATATTACCATCGACGTAAGAAGAGGACTCGACAAGGCGATACGATTTCGCCAAAATTATTCACTGCCACCCTCCAAAATGTCATGCGACATTAGAATGGGACGATTTGAGAGTGAAAATCGACGTTCGACAATTGGACCACCTTCTCTTTGCTGATTATATCGTCCCCATAGCACCAAACATTAGCTAAACGGAACAAATGTTGACCGATTCTGACAACTCCTGTGGAGCAATTGACCTTCATCGTAATATAACGAAAATGATGTTTAAGAGTAAAGAATGGGTTTTGAATGTCCCATTCACGCTTAACGAAAGGAACATCTCCGAATGCTCCATTTACGTCTATTTAGGTCGTGAAATCCACATGATGAACGGCCTAGCTCTAGAATTAGGCAGGAGGAAACGAGCGGCTTGGGGAACCTTCAATAGCATAGAGGATGTAATGAAAAGGATAAAGAACATCCGACGCCGTGCCCACCTTTTCGACTTGTCGGTTATCTCTGTCTAACGCATGTAGCAGCAACCTGGTCGCTACGTAAGCAACATGAAAGATTACTCAGCGTTTGAAAAGCGCAGTCGAAAGGTTAATGCTATGAGTATCGCGTATCCCACTAATGAGAGAAAGAATCCGAAGATATGACTTACACCAGTGGTCGGAAATCAAAGACGCCGTTCTAAACGCCAGGTTATCAAAAATGGGGTGGACTGGACATGTGTTGCGGCTCAACGACATCCGAACGACGACAGCTGTTATTGACTGGATTTCTCGGAATATCAAACGCTCTACAGGAAGACCATCGACCCGGTGATCCGATTTTTGCACGAGAAATCTTGAAGAAAGTTATGATGCTCAAGCAATCATTAGAGCAAGGAGGGACCCACTGGGCTACACTTGCACACGAAAGGGAAAAATGGAAATGTTGCTGGAGCCCGTTCGAGTCATTCGAAGATCAACGGGACGACAGGCGATACAAGTGACCAACTGAATATAAGAACATCAAGAAGATAAGAGAGAATTTTCAAAAACAGTTGGAACTGCATTCCTTTTCGCAAAGGTGTGGTTTCTTTCTCTAGAAAAGTTAAGATTTTAGAAGACAGTAACGTTAATCTTGCTAAAATTGTTTCTATAAAAGTTTCGTCAGTGATGCTTTACCGTTTTTCAGCGATAATGTTCTTTTGAACACTGAATTAACCCGAATTTCTATTGAAGCAGGCACCATCTTCGTAACCGTCCAAATGGCGCTCTCAGCTGAAAGTCATAATGACCTGCTTGGTCTGCAGGGGGCAAAGGGCGGTCGCGCCGAAAGAATTTATCACGTATGCGTTGCTGGGAGAAGCGTTACATGGCAGCCTAGGAGCATTTAAGTATTAGTGAAATGGACAGGAATGTGTTTTAGTAACCGGACTAGCATTAAGCTTGTATGTGTACATATTTATCTATTTCTTTGCTTATTTAGTCACTTAATCAGAATCGAGATATAATCACATATTTACTACAACTATATCGAGGTTAATCAATGGCCGGTCTTGGCAATCACTTCAAGATGCTTCCAGTGAAACATTTCCGACTAGTTAAGGAAGCCCTGTCACTGAAACTAAAATCTATCCTGGACAGACAAATGATTCATTTCCTCTGTCGCTTTGTGAAACATCAAGTCGGTTCGAATTTCATCAAATAAAAACTGCTTCACGATTTATGAGGTCGACCAAAGGAGAGTCAGCGAATACTGGATATCAAGATGCGATCTTTACGCGAATCACTTTGATACAAACAAGATCTAGCGCATTCTCAAATGAAGAAGTGCGAGCCGAAAGGTTTTTACTGTCTTTAGCATTTGGAGGACCGCCATTGGATGACCGCTCTTCATACACAGCATGTCAAGTGCGTCCAGAATGCAAGCCATCTACGAGCTTCTAATGGGGCACGAAGCCACCACGGGCGTGTATGGCTTCTCCATTCGGCAAATTATAGCTCTCTTAGAAGAATTATAGCTCTTTTAGAAGACTGCCTAAACTGCGTATCCTTAAGATGGCCGGTGCATTATTTCGCACAAAATCGGAGGGCTGGCAAGGGAACAACGATTAGTTCCAACCATGTTACTGCTTTTGTGTACAAAGTGAAGGTCTCAGTAGTCGAAATCCGGCAGTCACTACAGCGTACGTATGTAGACTATTGCTCTGTAGTGTGTTCAGCACAGGAGGGAAAGAACAGATATTCACAATTCAACAATATTCAGTCAGAGTATATAAAGTTCACGCCGCTAGAAACCGAAAAAATTGGCTTCCATTTTGAACGTTCAAGTCAGTTGCCCGAGAACTCTTGCAACACAAATTGGTACCGTAAACTAAGCAACAAAAACATTTGGTTTATTTCCTATCTTTCCACCCATCACGCACAAAATGCGTGCTTGTGAAAAACATGTTCTGAGCAGCTATCAATGTTTGCGGAGGAAAAGAACATAAGGTAGAATTCTTGGCTTCGCGCGTAAAAAACCTATCTGTAACTGCTGTGATACGGTAGGAACTCCTCAGGCTAGATTTCGAGCATTTCTACACCTTCAAAGGGAAAGTCTGTCGACCATATCGTTCCACTCACTGCCCTTTATTTCTAACTAGTACAGCTCTTAAGCGCCGCCTTAAAAAGCAGGTTGGACTAATCAATAGCAGTAGTCGAGCTATCCCCATATACCCTAAAGCGCCAATCGTAACCGACGTAAAATCGCCTCTGCGAAACGAAAAAGTGCCAAGTTTGTTCAAATGATAGAGACTGCAGCTGCATGAGATCTTTTATGATTTACCTAATCTCTTGCGAAGCATAAGAGGACGAATACGTTGGCCAAGTGGGTGGATCACTCTGCATTCGTGTAAAAGAACATTTAAGTGGAAACTCCGACCCAAAAACCCTACTAGGCTAGCATTGGAAACAAAGACATAAAGTTGGAGACTTCGACGTCATGTTGACGGCTCACGTGCGGCAATCAAAAACATCCGCGCGTAAAAGATCGAAAGTATCTTAGATACATAGTAAAGGCCCAAAAATGAACAGCAAAGAGGAGGGCCACGTAATAACGTGTGACCTTGCACGCATACTTCAGGCTAATCTTCCTTGTCTCAGTTAGACACGGCCTCATTTATACGGTCATTCTGCGGTTGGTCTTCAATGAATAACTGAAAGACCTAAAACTCTAGACAGCGAATGTTTTCTAATGAAGCTTTTAGTACTCCACCGAAAATCCCATTTCCTACGTTCTCTGCTGGGGTAATGGAGATTTTTGATTGAGGATTGCAGAACAATTTGACCAATCCAGGCCCTGCAGTCGAGTTCGCCGATATGTTAGCACTGTATTTTATTTTCTTATGTTAATGTACTGTTGTATTGTACTATTATACTGTGTTTGTATTGCAATACTACCTATCATATAAACACTATTGCTAACAAAAACAGCTTTTCAAGTGATTCAAGCCAACTATGCCAAGGTCATTCGATAGTCTTTTTCGGGAATTAATTCTGCTAGTTGTGATCGAAGTCCATTTAGACTTAACACCGAGCGTAGTGGTAGCGCAGCCCTAAGCAGCGCAAAATCAAGTCAGAATCGTTAGCTGCCACACCTCAGTCTCCTGAAGCAAAACAGACGACCTAAGTCACACGAGCTCTAGAATCCATTTGAGGAGAAAGCGAACGACGCGAAGAACATGGTGGCGAAGCCGTTCACGACTGTGAGTCTCTTCATACGATTTATCAAAGTATGCACCAAAATGCCATTTGTTTAATTTCACAGATCGAAGATTTAGGCTGTTTTCTAAGTTTTTATTTGATACTGAAAAGAAAGGAGAAGCTCTAAAAGAAATGCTTACTCGGGAGTTGAACGTCTTGTGGACATTAAGCATCATATTTTACCACTGCTCTGATTGACCGTTGCTACTGCGTGTTCAAGAGTGGCGGAATATAGTCGATGTGATGTCCGCCTTTCAAAAAACCACGGTGTGGTCATTGAAAAGACCTCAGCAAAAATTGCAGTTCAAATGTCTATCTATTACATGGAGAACCCGTTCAACTACATATTTAGCAGAGGTCACCGATTTGTCACTGCAGAATACGAAAAATAACTCTTACTTAATATAGAAAACCAATCCAAAAAAAAGAGTGCCAAACTGACCAAGTTTTAGAAGGAAAAGGACAGTTCAAAAAAGAAGACTGGTTTCAAAGTGAACTAGAATGACAACCACAATCATCGTTTAGGGAATGACCTCAGTGAATCGTTTATGCAGATTACAGCGAATGTTGTGTTTTAATCCAAATATCATAGTGCACTGTTAGTAATTAGATCTGATCCAATGAAAACTTGTCTATCACATTGTTTTCAGGCGGATCTCGAGCTGACTTTTGCAAAATCAAAGAAATATTCTCGCCGAGATGATTCCGCAGTATGGCACTCCAATTGATAAACCACTAAAAGGGATGAGAAGACTGGCGAAGAGTACTATCAAGGAGATTTGGACGCAGAGATATACATCCATTGCTGATTTGTGTGTGAACAATGTGATCTTTTCTCATTCTGATGGGGGCGAAATCTACCGAAACGTTGACTATTTAATAGCAATTTGAAGAAATTGCACTGCATTAATGCCTCGTGCATGCTTATCAAGAACACTGTGGTAATCATTCACCATCATCTTTTGCTTTGTTAACTGCTGATCTCTCTCACAAATTACTTGTCCTAAATTGATCAAAAACATCGTTTTAAAGATACTGCTATTTCTGTTCGTGGTGTATGATTTGTAGATTGAGGAAATAAATGGTGAAAGCTTTAAACCGATCTTCGGTATAGTTCAGTCTGTTATGCTTTTATCCCATGAGCTCAAACTATACTACTTTTTGATTTTGACAATTATTACATGTAATTGTTGCTACCTTTTCTGGAGCAAGCCAGT